>CM045450.1:3698462-3872836 GCA_024666655.1 Dascyllus trimaculatus
CTACCTGAATGAATAATTTTCCATTTTCAAAAATGTATTTTTTTTCCATGTTTCATGTTCTTGCAACCAAATATTGCTTCTATGTACTATGAATATAGTTCTATTATGTGTAGAAAGGTTTTAGTCCTGCATAATTTATTTACTTCAAATAGCTTCTGTGCAGAGCCCTGTGTGCATTTATTGCTCATTGTTCATTTTAAAAGGTGGATTTCTCTCCAGCTGCTTGCTGTGATGGTGAAACTGTGGCTGGACATATGGTTGTTGTTTGGACTTTGGCTGCTGCCGTGATTCAGTCTGTGGTGCTGCAGATGTGTCCAGCTGTTACTGTTTGAACCTGCAGTGCTTCTACGACAGATGTTTATCTGTTAGTTCAGGAATACAGCAGCTTTAATACAATGCTCAGCCAAAAAAAAAAAATCACTGTACACTTACTACTGCTGTATGTCAGAGTTACAACCATTAAAGAATGAATAAGCCACAGCTATGGTTAGAACAACAGCTACAGTGACAGCTGTGCCACCTTAAGGCTGCAGTCAGACAGTGTCTGTGACAGACCTGCTGTATTCCTGAGCTCCAAATAGCTCAAACAGCAATAGGTTAAAACACAAACGATGAGCAATAAATGCATCCACTGCCACGTTATCTCTCCTTCCTGTAGCATCTGCAGAGTGCCTCCCTCAGCGGGCAGTGTGTTATAACTGGACCGGCTCGTATTGATCAGATGGAAGGTAAAGCAGATTGTGAGGGAGTGAGTTGCTCATATGTCATCACAGGTCAGCGGTGACATTATGTTGTGGGGAAGCCTTCCTTACCAGCTTTGCTGCAGTCGACAGAGAAGCTGCTCCTCTGACCCACGAAGGCCTTACTGAGGCCGGGTCCTCGGCTCAGCACCTTGCTGGCGTCGGAGTCGGACGGCCTGGGCATGGCACTCTGTGTGAAGCTGCTGCTGGATGCCCGTACTGCCGGATCCACCGTCAGGGTTGATGTCTGGCTGGCGTTTGTCACATTAACAAGGCGAGGACCTGAGAGACAAGGAGGAAAAAATCAGGTGGAACAATTTCTTGCTAAACCTGACTGTAGAGTAGGCAGAAGGAAAGTACTGAAGCATCCAGATGATGGTCTGTCTAAGTGTTAAACTCAATCCACCGCTATCCCGAAAAACTGAAAAAGCCTTTAGATAAGAGGTGAAGCATCTTTTTAAAAAACTCAAGCAAATCCAGCTGCCTTCATTTTAGCGCTTACCTTCACTTGCATATTACAGTCAACAATCGTCCAGTGGTTTGCAGTGTGAGGTTTCAGGAGAACAGTGTATGTTAAGACAGAGTGATGTTCAGCACCGTACCCGTAACTTTGGCCTTGAAGGGGCTGCCTGTGATGTGGTTAGGTCCTCCATATTTGATGCTAATCAGGTAGTTTCCAGGTGCCATGGGAGTGTACAGCACCTTGAAGCCCTCTGGAACCTCCTGGCACTCCATCTTTACGTTGGACGGACCCTCGATGGTCACGGCCAGGGTCCCGGGGCCCGCCTTAGTGTTGTTAATAATGAACTCTGACTGGTTACCTGCAAGATTAAAAACACACAGTTTCTGTTTTACAGTGGGTGTTCCCCAAAGCTGACTGTTAAACCTGTGGCCCTAAATCTGCCAGCAAGTTTTTAAAAAGCACCAATCTGACGAAACATCACCATTTACCAGGATTTTTCTTTTCATTTATCGTAAAAAAGAAAAAAATGAAATTCAACTGTTATTTTCTTTTACGATACATGGTATTGTACCTTTGATGACTTATATTGCAGTGAAAATGACCTAACAGTGTGGAAAAAGAAATACACAAGAAAAGCTGCAAAGATCAACTGATTAATTAATAAGCTGGTTGACAAAAGCTTTGTGTTTTATTTTGAGTATTTTCTGTTTTAAAGGGTGACTTGTCATTCAGTTACAAGTGTCAGGGCTGACACAGTTAACCCACCTGTCGTGCCTCTCTCCAGTCCAGCTCCATACGCCGACACCAGACTGGGCTCTCCAGTCTGTCCTGGTTCTCCAACTCGGACCTGGAAAGGACTTCCTGGGATGTGAGAGCCGTTGAATTTGACGTCGATGGTGTGGATGCCGTTCTCCCGGGGGATGAACCGGACAGCGTATTTGTCTAGACGACAGCACAGAGAGGTTTGTTAACACACACGCAAAGTAGGAATTCAGGAACGTACTCTGACTTCTCTAGGACTTCTTTATGTCGCTTTATTAGCACCTCAAAAGCACCTATGAACACACAGACCTCTTTCCAGCTCTGAGACGACACACTTCTGCACAGCTCCAGAGGGGCTGTGGACTTGGGCGTCCATCTTGCCCTGTGCTCCATTCAGACACACTGCAAAGGATGCTGGGTGATTCACCTTCAGACCAGACTCCTGCGGAGTTTGGACACACAGTGTACAGGATGGAAAACAGGGGAGACAACATAGGAAACACACACATACAAACACTCACTTTTTACTAGCAGATCACAGGAGCACAAACAAAACACTATTTTCTTGTTCCATGTTTCTACTCCCCTCTTCTCTAGTTCTAACGTTTAACTCTAACATGTATTCTGCTCTTACCTGAGCTCCTATAGGTGCAGCTCCAGCAGACAGACTCAGGTGGCCACAGTAAAAGCAGGGTTAGTTACACTGACTAGACACTAGTCTTAACAGTATGTTGTCACACTGTTAAAGCAAGTAATAAATAAAGCTGACAGATTAAAAAGTCTACATTTATTTGCAGGTGTTTATTTTTTAATATAAACATTTATATACAAATATATATTTTTTTGTTTTACAAAATACCTATGTATGGGGGACATTTAAGTGTAAAAATGGACTTGTTAGCACTCTCTGGTGGACAAGCTCTATAATAAGTTTTAAATGAGCCCCAACATTTCTGTGCTAACGTCTTGCTGCTCGTAAAACACCATATATGCTGGGACTGATACTGCAGAGATACAAGAGACAACCTAAAATCTACTAGTTACACTTGATAAATTACCACCAGCATCTGTCGTAGTATCATTTAATGTTTGTCAGTGCAGGACAGAAAAGACGTCGCAGCACTGACACCACCATCATCTCTATTCCTAAGTTTGAGGATTGATAAAAATGAATTTAATATGGTAAGAATGTAGTATGAAAGTTTAAATGTCCTAAAAGAAAATGCACATACACAATGGGGTACAAGATTCTGATTTTGTAATCTAATAGTGTTTTCACTGTGCTAAATCCAGTACTGAGGCTCCGTAACCAGCCACAATCATAGTATTAGTTCGATTAGAAATCAGCCTGGTACATTTGTTTTGTAAGTGCTATTAGTCTTAACCTTAATGTTAAAATGAGTCACATTTGTAATCTTATTACTCTACTGGGTCAAATCTTTGAAATATGGTATATCAATAACAGTGACTTGGCATGATGTACAGTGATAGACCTTTTTTAAATATGCTGAATTAAATATGTGAAAAACAAGAGTTCAGTTCAGTTTGGCCTTAAATCAGATCTGCCGATGAAGATATTAAAGCATTTCTATCTGCATTATCAAAACACCAGCACATTATTCTTATTGGGTATCAAGAACACTGTACTTTATCTGCTGACTGACCAGTGAGACCCAAAATCAACTAACAGTGTTGCAGACTCAGAGTGGAGGTTCATCCAAATCTACAAAAGACAAACCACAGGGAGTCTGCTGGGGCCTGCCTCTGTCTGCTGCAGCAAAGCAACCAGGGAGCTGATGATGATGATGGTAATGATGATGCTGTTAAAAGCCTTTAAATGAAACACGAGAAACACCAACAGTTCCACACCAAACAAAAGAACGGATGACCAGAGCCAGGCAACACAGTTTAGACAGGGAAGATGTGCTGATCACAGATATCAAACTCAGCCACTCTGAACGGCTCTGTGTGAGATTACATTACAGATCGTACTCCACATCTTCCCTACAATTTTGAAAAATTCTCCCAAACAAACAAGATTATCTTAATCTCATCAGTGGTGTGTGTTCAGTAAATGTCCCTACATTCAATTAATCAGATTAGTTTCTCAACTGACATGATCTTCAACAAGTATAATAATTAATCATTTAGTTGTCAAGTCTAATCACTCAGTTTCTGCCTATTCCATTTGCTGTTTTCATGTTATACTAAACTGACTATCTTTGGGTTTTTAGTTGGCCTTATTTATCAAAACATCCGCCAATTTCTGGGTTATTAAAATGGGAAGTTTTCTCGCAGTTAATTTTAAAAATAAGTCAGAATGTGTCCAAAACAGGATGAAAAACGTCCGTTTTTGACGCTCCATTACGTTTCCCTTGGCACCTCTCTCAGGTCAAAGTATCAGCTTCACACTGAAACAGAGTGTTTGCCTGGCAGCGGTCACATCCATGAGGCCAGTTGCATAAAGGAAATTAAAGTACTTAAAAGGGATAGTTTCATTTCTTTGAAGCAGGTTGAATGAGGTACTTCTCCATAGTCTGTTTCTAACTTACAGTAGATGGCGGTCAGAATGCCTCCCACTTTGAACATGCACAGATGTCGGCTGGCAGGAAAACTTAGTGGAATGCTCTGAACGGAAGCGTACACTACATTTAGAATATTATCACTGCTTTACCTTGCTGTCAGACAGTGCTTTACTTCTACTACAGTACACATAAGCACACCTGCACCATGCATTGTATTAAACTGCTGGAGCTCTGACTGTCTGATACACACGGGTGCATTTGTGCATTGGAAAGATGAAGTTCTACCGATTTAGAAAATGTAGCGCTAAATATATAATATATAATATATAATATTGGATAAATTATTATTTAAAAAACGGGGGGCAGTGGTGGTGCTACTGATCGGAAGGTCAGAGGATCAATCCCCCGCTGCGGCCACCATGGGCCCCTGAGCAAGGCCTCAAAACCCCGACTGCCTCCCAGGCGCCGCACCGTGGCAGCCCAGTGCTCCTAACTAGGATGGGTCAAAATGCAGAGAGGAATTTCCCCAAGGGGATTAATAAAGGATAAATTATTATTATAAAGGAACGGGCTGTCTGACAGCAAGGTAAATCTGGGAGACTATTGTAAATGCAGCGTTTTATTTTAGGGGATGCACGATTTTAATAATTTATTTATTTGTTTGTTTTTAAGTGGCTAAAATAATATCTTGATGCTGACCGTATTCACAGAGAGCTTCCCTATCAGCCGTCCTCTCTGCTTTCTCAAACTCGTAAGACGCCGATCCAGTCTACTGCAGGTAACTGACTGATAATGCAGAAGTGCCTCATACTACCCCAGCTCCAAGAAACTGATCAGTTCCTTTAACTTGACTGACCATGCAACCTGCAAGGGTTTGACTGGTATGGGTTGTATAAGATACTGAAGGCCTAGCTTATTACCATCCTTTTTTGTCTTTGTATTAAAAGACAGATAAATCCAATTCCAAGTGGGATTTGAAGCTAATATTAGCATGATGGGTCTTCATAGTAGGTTTCAATACAGTTCTTTGTAAAAAAGCAGAAGCTACAAACTTGTTGGCCAAAAAACCCAAACCAGTCAAACCCAGTTAATCTGTCCTTACACATGACATTTTTATGCAACTGCGCCCCAGAGCCCTTGAGCAAAGCAGGGCATGTTAGGTGTGGAGGTGTCTCCTCATGCCTCACCTGAAGACCGGCAACAGTGAGACGACGGGCGTCGTTGACCGGAGCGACAACAGGAACCAGGTAGGGGCTGTCAGGTATGTGCTGGTCATTAAACTTGACAGAAATCTCATAATCACCTGGAGAAAACAGGACAGAATAAAACTGAGAGTGTGACAGAGACACATTAATGAACAGTGGACCAGTAAACTGTTGTGTTGTGTACCAGGCTCTTGAGCGACATAAGAGATGCCACAGGATCCGTCTTTGCGGTCGTCAAAGTCGATCTCTGCCCTGCTGGGTCCCTCCACAGCGATGGACAGACCACCAGCCCCTGCCTCTCTCGCCCAGATACTGAACTCAGCTGGTCAGAGTGGTTCATAGAGAGAGAGGATGTAAGAAAACAGCAAATCCACAAAACACAAATCTCTTTCCTACCCATTAGTCCAGACCTTTAGAAAGGATCCAGACTTTAGCAGAGTGATTTACCAAGCACTAAGCATTTCCTATTAGCATTATCCAACAGTCTACAGTTTTAAATGGTTAGCACTAAGTGTTCATTGTAAACTCTACAGGTATCATTAACAGGAAACATGTATTGCTCTAGTATTTCCATTAGCAGGACAGTTTGTGAGACTGAGTGAGAGTAAACTTGTGCTTATAGTAAAGTCTGAACACGTCACCCCAAGGCCAGATTACCAAATACAACATCAGGGAAGGCACGTCCTTCATTACTACATGATATTTTAGCTTTGTATTGTTGTATTTTAGTTTAGATTTTGTTCACATGCCAACAAGCTCACACACTGCTGTTACAGCCAAAGATTACTGGCCGTTTTCTGGATCACTGGCTGAATAATAAAGCTGTTACAGTCCAAGTCTGCTGTGTGAACTGTGCTTAATTTGAATTTGGAGACATCTGGATCTCTGCTGCACAGAAGAATTGTTCGGATGTTTTCAAGTTAGTCAAGACAAGTCACATTTATTTATGTAGCACATTTAAAACAGCCACTGAGCCAGACTGGTTTACAGTAGTCTCATTCACTGCAATAGTTTCCATTTTCCCTACAATTAAGGGTGATGGATGACGTGCAGGGGGAGCAGGACATCAGACTTTCAGGTCAAGTGTGAATGTTAGTGTTTGTGTCTGTGCGTGTGCGTGTGTGTGTGTGTGTGTGTGTGTTAGTACCTGGCTCTCCAGCCTTTGCGCCCTCCAGTCCTGGACCTCCAGCTCTCACCTTGGCAGCCCCGCCCTCTCCCAGTGGCCCCACAGTGAACTGGAAGGGACTTCCAGGCACGTGCACGCCCCTGTACTTCACACTCACGCTATGCACACCCATCTCTGTGGGGACGAACCGCACAGCGTAGGTGTCATTGCCCATTGCAACCAGCTCAGCCGGCTGACTGGCTCCAGAGGGAGAAGTGACCTCAGCAGTGACGTCCTTCATGTCCATCGCTGCAAAAAGAGACAGATGGTATTGTGTTTTACTGCTCTTGTGTTTGTTCACTTAACTTATTAACTTTCATCATTCTGAAGTTTGTTTTTTTATTTGTCTTGATCAAAGCACTGTGCCAATAAAGCTGTAATAAATAAAAATATGGTTGGTGGTTGAATAAACAGAGATGACAAGTAAAAGAAAAAGAATTACAGGAGAATTATGAAGAAGTCAAACTCAGGTTTCAGTTACTGTATTGACAAAAATATCCCAGGGATTTGTGCCAACATGATTGACTTTTTGGAAGTTAAATTCTGAGGAGTGAGAGTAAGTACTTTAGTGCAAAACTTGAGTTACTCCAAAAAAAAAATACAATCTCTTCCGTTATTTATTTTTTCCTGCAGTGCAAAAATTCAGACTTTGCTCTGGCGATCCGACAGAAAACTCGACAGATGTAAAACAACCATGGTAGAGCTCAGCGCTGCACAGTCAGTGTATATCTGTACAATATTATTTTATCAATACAAAATTTGTCTTGGAGTTCACAAAAATTAGAGACAACATATAAAAAAAATTGCAACTGAGACAACTGCAAGTGAATCACCCAAGAAAACACACAGCTGCTTCCAAAGAGGCTGCAGTACATAATCATGCATCTGAATGCTTTCATGAATAAGCATTTTTAAATTTTTCTAATCACTAAAACGTGTTTACACTTAGATATTATATTAGTAATTTTCAAAAATCTCCTTCAGGATTAACAAAGTTCTATCTTGATCTACAAAACAAATTGTGGACAAAGTGAAGGGCTCTAAATGCTTACGGTACTAAATCCATGACATATTACTGTGCCCTAAAAAAGTAAAGCTGACCCAAGAGGATGCTGGATATCTCTCTCTCTCTCACACACACACAGCTACGACTTTAAAAAACATGTTAGGTGGAAAATTATGTGCTGGTAATCCCAGAAATTTTTTTTTTCCACAGCTCTACCACCCACCCTCGACCCCAGCACTGCCTGGCGAATGGTGAGCATCAACAACCCAAACACCTCTCGCTGCTCTCGCTTCACCCGCCAGCACCAGGCCAGAGAGGCCAGAGATTAGGCAGACTCGCCCAGGGGGCAGGCTCTTATCCTGGGTAACGGCAGAGGGACGAGCCTTGCTGGAACTTCTGGACCACCGAAGGGAGCAGTAGGAGCGGGAGGAGGTGTGAGAAAGGAGGTGCCGAGAAGAAACCAGGAGGAACCAACTCACTGGAGGGAAGAGACGAAGAGGGGAAGGAGGACACAGAAGGAGTAACGGAGTAAGAAGTATGAGGAAGGCACAAGGCACAGGAGGAGAACAGACATGATGGAGAAGGAGGAAGAAGAAGAGAAACAAGACAGACCAAAGAAAAAAGGCAGAGAAACAATGAGACAGAAGGTAAGAACAAACAGGCTGAAGTGTGAAAACAGAAAGTAGAAAGAGGAAGGGTGAGAAGGGGAAAGATGGAACAACAGGGAAACAAAGGACAGATGACAGAGATGACAGACTACAGTCAGTACAGAGCAGCAGACAGAAACCAGAGAAATGTCAGAGCTTCGGACAGGAAATATTCTTGGAAAAGGAGGATAAGCAGCTCTGATGATGCAGGAGTTTCAAGCCTGTTGAAGCCAGAAGGTCTGAACCTTGTTAAAGGTCCCATGTGGTGAAAACCCATTTTTCTTTGAGTGTTTTTGCAGCTAGTATAAAGGACGTGTAAAATAAAAGCTGTTAAGATAAGATGTTTAGTTCTGTTGTTCCTCAAGTCCCCTACAGCTATTTAGACCCCCAGCTTTACAAGCCAATAGGAATTCAATCCAGGTGCTATGTGACACCTACCCAACCAATAATCATCCTCCTCCAACTGTGACTGACAGCTCTGACTGTCAATAGGCTTGTTCAAGATGAGCCACGCCTTCGCAGATTTGATCACCAGTGGTTAGATTTCTGTTCAACTTGATCCTGACTTACTCTGATGTCATGTAATTTAGGCAGCAATAACATTGTGAGATCGAGATGGCTGCAGTTTTTGTAGCCGGATGCCGCAGTTTCTCTCCAGTGACTGCACGGCCCCAGGGCATGATGGGAAACTTCTGGCTCATAACTGATCTTAGAGCTGACTGGTTTAGGTGCCGATTCAATAATATGACGTTTGAGAGAAGCTTTTAATTTTAGTTGATTTACAGAGATTTTAATCCAACTTGTCTGATTTTAAAGGTTTATTCTATGCGTGTGGTTGATGGTGAGGTTTAGCGGTCAGAGGGGCTGAACACATTTGTTGATAACATTTTAGTAAGTCTGTGTTTTCTGTATGTCCCCATACAGACTGAAGGCTGAAGGAAACTCTTGACTGCATATACTTGAGGTGAGGCATCTCAAGCATGTTTAGAACAGGCACTAAACTAGGGGTTATACATGGTGAAATGAACCATCTTTGGGAAATCATATGAGAATTTGATTAATTTGCTGAAAGGGCCACAATATGAGACCTTTAATGCTTAGTGAGTTCAGGAATCACCTAAAAAGTATTTTTATCGACATACAACCAAACAAACACTGCCTTTACTGTGATTATCCATTGACTCATGCTGTAGTCAGCCAATCAGACAAGCCTGAACATTAGCAAAGTAAGCTTGTGTACGTGTGTGTTTACCTGGTATCTTCAGGCTGAGGTCACACACACTCCCCACACTGGCAACAGACGCTGCCTTCTGTCGTCTGGTGATGCTTTCCCGAATACGACCTTCGCCTGTCACACGCACTGAGAACGGACTTCCTGTTGACAAAAAAACACTTTAAATTAATTGTCTGAAATGGTCTTAAATGTCTTTATTTTACAGAAATTGTAAAAACTTGGAATGGACATATTGAACATGTTTCCCAAGTGTCCACAGGTGTTACCAATACTGGAAAAGAAAACGTGACCCTGCACACTACAGATATTTTACTACATGGATTTCTAATTAGTCTCCATACTTTTCTCCTATCTGTTCTGTGTAAACACTGCCTGCAGTTCAGCTGACAAGTCTCTAAATGTGACTGTTGGTTGCAACCGAGTCATTGTTGGCTTCATGGTTTTACTGAGGCACACAAAATCTGTATGTTTTTTATGAAATCTGGTTAGTGCAGGCTGTTTATCTGGCACCTTTTTAAACAGGACATGTATAGTAACATGACTGATGAAACATCACGCTTAGATGCGGTTAATTTTCTCATCCAAACAGCATAACACAGATGAGTAGCTCAATGCCAGTTAGGAAGCTGAAAAATGTGACGATTCTGTTTTTACAGCATCTTGTTATGATAATAAATAGTGTAATTTTGACAATTCTTTTAAAGTAACATGCCTTTCAAACTCACCAGCAAGTTTGGGGTTCAGAGGGTTAAACTCCTTGACATACACACTTATTCTCATTCTCAAAAGTATTAATTTGCCTTTAGGAGAGTTAGAATCAATGACTTGATGACTCAGAATTTTAGCTCTTTTTCTTTTCTTGTCTTGTCTTTACCAGGGACGTGTTCCTCAGCGAAGCGGACTGAGACGATGTAGTTTCCAGGTTCAGTTGGACAGTAGGTGACTCTACAGGTCCCGTCCTCCACATCCTCTGTCTGGATTTCCACTTTACTGGGACCCTCGATGGCCAGAGCCAGAGCACCAAAACCTGCACAGACACAGATAATCCTGACTGGTTTATAGGTTCACGCTTCTTGTTAGTGATGTGCTACCAGATTGTGGCAGTTAACGTCGTGACTCCAATGTCATTGCTAGTGACCGAAATGATGAAGTGACAGGAGTTATTGTATTCGTTAAATAAAAACAAGACAACGTGGCCTATAACTGCTGCTGTACTGACCAGCCTCCCTCGTGTCGACCACAAAGCTGGAGTTGTTGAAGGTGGTTCCCTGGACCACGCCGTCGCCATGAACTTTGACTCGGCTTGCGTCACCGATCTCAGACTGGACAACCATGATGGTGATGGGACTGTTGGCAACATGATGGCCGTTCTTGAGGATGCTGACCTGGTGTTCACCCACCTCTCGGGGGATGAAGGAGATACCTGGAGGGAGGAGGAGGGGGAAAGAAACGCGTTACAATAAATCATACAAAAAGATGAATGTTTCATTTCCTGTTCTTCACTTCATGTGCGTTACCAATGTGGTTGTTCGCCAGTCTCTTCAACAAACAGGGCTCGTCGCGTCCAGAGGGTGCCCTGATGCTGGCGGTCAGCAGGCTGAGGTCCGTCTCATTAATGTCCAGAGAGAAATCTGCTGCAGAGCCCAGTTTGATCTGAGAGCGCCGCATGTTGTCCTCTGAAAGACACACAGAACTAAGATGTTGCTGTGGACATGAAGCTAAATCCAGGTATCATGTATAGTCTGTTTTAACTTCTTTGTTTTAATCTGAATAAAAAATTGTTCTTCAGTACACATCACCTCCTCCCTGACCTGCTTGGCTCTTCTATTCCTGTACATTTGGGAGACATTTTCTACTTTTTCCATCTTTAGGGGATTCTAAAGGTCGGAATTTTCTACTTTTTCTACTTCCTTTAACCAGCAGCGCAAATCGTGACTGCCAAATTACAGCTGAGTTGAGTCCACAGAACCTGATGCATCTACTCTCATGTTCGACTTCATTACTCATCCTGGTTTCACCCGTCGGCTCATTCATTCACAACAAAGTTGAGTACCGAATTGTAAACTAAAGTGGTCTCCAAGCATCAGCTAGCACACTCTTTATGAAATAAAAAGGTTAAGATCTAGTGATTTGAAAGGTTTTAAATCTTTTGTTGTCCAAAACAAGTTATTACATGAAAGAATCAAGAAGTTGGTTTAAATGAAGAGACACTCGCTTATATGGCTTGAGAGAAATATGAATTTCAGTGTTATTGTACTGTTTTATTGGAAGTAACTACTTTTATAGTTTGCCAGCACTTATTGGCAGGGGTCTGTATTATTGATCACTGATGATCTGCCTCTTCATGTAACAGAGTGTGTCAGTGTGCAGTCTGACCGACAATCCTGGTGGTGAAGGGGCTGCCGGAAATGTGCTCATCATTGTATTTGACATGGATGTTGTAGTCTCCGGGCAGCGTGGGCAGGTAGGACACGTTACATAATCCATCTTTGTTGTCCACACAGGTGATCTCTGCTTTGGATGGACCCTCAACGGCCAAGTCCAGACCTCCTGGACAGACAGACAGACAGACATAGACTTGGTCAGATAGCATGACTTTAGTGATACAGAAAGATGAAATCTGAGTTCCCAAATATGATACTTCTGTGCTACAAGATGCAAAAAAGAAACCCTTAGTTTTGCATTTAAGGACAGACTCTACAGACAAAAAGGTCAATTTTGAGATTGAAAGATATTTTGCCTCCACAGAAATTTAAATACACATTTAGGTGTTTATGTGCCATGGAAATTTATGCAACTTACTACGTTTTTAATGAGATAATACGCCATTTGCATATTTAAACATACAATTTCAAAAAAATAGCTGTCCTATTGTACAGTTCGTATATCAGTCACAGCCTGATTTATAGAACATTTTATTCTGGTAAAACAGTTTTTTTTGGTTGTTGAAATTAATGATATCCAAAATCCCTTCTGTAAAAACATTTGGCACCAATAAGTCAACAAAATGAAACAAAAAAACCTTGAAGCCGGCTCCACCAAGTGTTCAGACTTCTGAAAAATTGTTATACAAAAAAATTACTGTCTTACTGTAGGCGATCAATCTGTTAGTTACCCTCTTTACCTGAAAGGTTTTCCCATCACAACTGCAAATTCAGTTACTTCTACTACCACAACATTTATTTATAAACATCTTCATGGTGAGGATTTGCTGTTTAATTTTAATGTTTAATATCAATTAAACTAAATTTTTTCAAATTAAGATTAAAATACCACACCAACTGGTCTTGCTGAGCTTAAGAATATTTGTCCTCACAAATCAGTGGAAATGTGTAAAAAGTCTTTTTTTGCTGTTCAGTGGAGGCATTTGACTGTCCTGCCCCTGTAACCACCATACCTTCAGGGGCATCCTCTGTGTAGACGGTGAATGTGGCGGTCTTGTTGGCGATGCCGTAGCTCAGACCAGGACCGTAGGCTATGACGTTGTGACGATTGGTGTGGTTGACATAGAACTGCAGGGGAGACTCTGCAACACACATGCACACAGTCAACAGGAGTACAGACGTCCCTGTGCTCAGCCTGTTGTTGTGACGGCACTGTGCTCTAATCAAGCGTCACCAGTCAACCGTAGACCAGCTGCAAACCTCAGCCAAACAGTCACTCAGGGAGGCGGTCATTTAGAGTGAGCAGCTCACCTCTGTGTTTTGATTCAGTTTAATTACATTTTATTTATATAGTGCCAATTAACAACACGTCATCTCAAGACACTTCACATCGTGAGGTGAAGACCGTACAAAGTTATACAAAGAAACCTAACAAAGCCAAAGTTTCCTTGTATTCCATATGAGCATATACTTGGCAACAGTGGGAAGAAAACTGCCCTTTACTAGGAAGGAAAAACATGCAGCAGAATCAGGCTCAGGGAGGGTGGCCTTCTGCCTCGACCAGTTGGGGTGAGGGTAAAGGGGGGAGAGAACAGGATAGCAGGGAGGTACATGCTGTCTCCATGTTACCTTTCTGACCCTGACCTCAAGATATCTGACTGAAGGAACAGCACTCATGTTGCTAAGGTGTGTATGCGTACCTGGGATGTGTGTGCCATTGTATTTGATGTGCATTTCATGCAGGCCAGCCTCAGTAGGAGAGTACTGCACTGTGACTGTTCCGTCCAGATTGTCTGTGATCAGTGGCGAAGCAGATTTCCCTGAAGGCATCAGCACCTCACCTGAAAGAGAGAGAGGTATGTTTTTTCATATTTTGATCCTATGAGGGCTACATTTCCCCAGTGGTGGGAAGCATGGGCTCCCTACTTGACGACATGCAGACCTTTTGTGTGGAGGGGTGGATGTGACCCACACACCATTTCGTTTTACTGTTTTTTTAATTTTACAGTTCCAGTGCTTGCAGACAGAGCTGCACTTCTTAAAGTTATGTTTTGTGTTTGATTAAAGGTGGAAGCCATTTTTTTCCTCCAAGTTTACCTGCTTTTATGTTTTACTTTACTGTGTTTTTAACCATTTCATTGGAGACTGCAAATAAATAGCTCCCTATTTCTCGGGGTTGTAGGATTGCTATTTTACCTAAACTCAACTTAAATTATTCTTTGTTTGCTGGCCTGACGTCAGTAAGCCTCATAGAAGTCTCTGTCACGGTGCTCCTTTACTCGCTAATCTCCCACAGTGCTCTCTGCTTTCCAACACAGAACAGCCTCCTCTGGTTGCTACAGTGTTAAACAGTAAGCCACGTACTACAGCTATTCTACAATAGCTGTGTATTATCTAGAAAAATAGTATTAGCAGATAATAAATATTAAATGACTTCAATTGGAACAGGAGCCAAAAATACTTGATCAGGACATGCCCAGTTTAGGGTGGAGACTGGGAGTGGGCCAAAATCCACTCAAACCATCCACTTGTGCCTTACCAGTCACTTCTCCTTTCCTCAAGGAGAACGGTATCACCATGTCGAACGGTCTGAAGCCACTGCCATTAACACTGCTGCCATACTTGTCTGATATCACCTGCAGAAGAAGACACAGACAGACAGACGGAGTTTATTGCTTGCTGAGGCTAAAACACAAATTCTCAGCGGCCTGTATTGCAAACATGCTGCTGCTGCATCCAAGCCCCGCCCACACAGGGACATCCTGGAAAGTGTATTGCAATGGAGCAGTGAGAAGGAAGAGGATGAGGATGAGGACGATGATGATGATGATGAGGTAATTCTGTGATGCAGCCACAGTGATGAGCAGTGCACTGAGAAAGAAGAGGAAGAGAGAGAGCACCACAACAAAACCCCTGGAGGGAAAAATAAAATCTTCAAAACACCCGTAACCATAGCATCGTCTTCTGGGGTTTACTCATTACGTGATGTTAGACGTTTGTTGCGATCCCATTGGCTGAGACGAAAAGAGAAGCGATGACATGATGGAGGCGGCGAAGCGGTCAAGCAAGTACAATTTAGAATTGAGAGAGAGAGGTCAGGGTTTAACCAGCAGCCATTCACCTGCAACAGAGAGGAGCGGTGTGTGTGTAAGAGTGTGTTAGTGCTAGTTACCCAAATCATAAGAAGACAGTGTATCTTAAAGTTTGTGTGTCTTTTTGTCCATTATTTTCCATTGTACACAAGCAGTAATTTGAAGTTTATCTCCATAACAGCACTTTAGTACGGATGACTTAAAGTCCCATATGAAGGTGTTTACTTCTGCCGTTCCTAAGTTTAAGTCTAAAATAAGTCAGCCACAAGCAAAGCCCGCCAAATGTTCTGCTGTCGGCTGCAAGAGGGAACAAGAGTGTTCACACAATCACAGCATCTGAAGAACTGAAGACCCAGTGAGTTGCTTTCATTTTTGATCGCAGTGTCCCCACAATAAGAAAATCCTTACTGTTAACATGTTGTGCAACTAATGTTGCTAAAGCTACCATTAGCTCTGATGCTACGCCCACTGGTCAGAGCTCTGTGGGAACCGTAGTGTTGAGACATTTAGAGATGGTGGAAACTTTCGATTTAAAACCAGTGAGCAAGGACTTGGTGGGTTACTGAGTTTTCATGTTGCTTGTTGTGTTTCAGTGAAGCCAGACCACTTATTGTCACTGTAGTTTTGTGTGTGTGTGCATGTGTGTGTGTGTTCTGGGATACCCATGGCTGGAAGCCAGCTCCGGGGGGAGCGGCCTGTTGCTGTAGAGACGTCTGCTCTTTCATCATGGGTACCTCATCAGTGGCCTGAAGACATAAGGGTCAGCGTTAAACTTTAGCCCACATACACCGAGGTTTGTCTACATCAAAGGTGCAGTCTGTGATTCTGGAGAGAGATGTTTCATATTTAGCTAGTTAACATGTTTAGATAGTTAGCATGTGAGCAGATTTACGGTCCCTCTTTCACAGCCACCAATTAATTTGGAGAAGTGGATACCTTTCACAGAATAAATGACATATCAAGATTGATAAAAACGTTTTGAGACTGACTATAAAACTGAAAAACCGTATCCAATTAAAAATCCCTGTCAAAGTCGTCTCCTTGTGCAGCAATGCAGCGTTGCATCACCTCTCTGGAGGTCCTGTTATGCCAGCATGCCAGGCATCATCTCAGATGAGTCCAGAATCTACTGACAGAATAAACTGTCTCAGAACGGCAACCCTTTAACTTGATTACATTCTGAGGGAGAGGAAGAAAAGGCAGGAAGCCACCTCTTGAGAGTTGAACTGGTGGAGAGCAACCATTGTATTGTTGCAGCCCCCCATGAACAAAAATCGCATGTAGTCACCACACTACAGCCAGGCGCAAAGTACAGTGGAGCCCCCACATACCATTGTGCCGTAGTTCAGGTCATTTGTGCCGAATGTTCTCCCTCAGACACCTGGGGATGTTATAGTAGATCTTTGCCCTGACAGTCCAACCCTGGTGGATAAATTCACGGTGCACAACTATGTGTCAAAGAAAACAATGCTCTGTCCGATATTTGGAAATTGCTTCCACCGTGAAATCTGCTGTTTCTTCTGTTGATGGTAGCTGCAGGCCCACCTCTTGTCACCAGTGATGATCCTCCACATGAAGATTGAATCATCCAGCTGCTAACTGGCACAGAATGTGACGTTTTTTTCTCTGCTCCAGTTTGCGGTTCATGGAGGAATCATTAGTGCGCATTTCCAGTGGTCAGAAAAGCATGTATAACACTGGTTCTGTGTCATCAACACCATGACAGTTGCTGGTTGCATATGTAGCACACGTCAGTCTCTAAGCTTTTTGATCGACCCTCTGACACTCCACTCCTCATGTTTCTACTGGCTTTGCTGGCTTCAATTTTGGAAAAGTCGAAGGACAACCTACCAATTTTCTGCCAGTATTTTATGTTTGTTTTGCCCTTTTTGTTGTAAAATCAGTCTAATTAAAGACCCTCTCCAGTGAAAATGAAGTTCATCTTGTCATCATGTCCATATGGTGTTTTCTATACGCTGGAAGACACATCATGAGTGAAATGAGCAGTCAGCACCATGTCTAAGCATTTCCAACTTGATGCAGACACTGGTGGTTTCATATGCAGCAAAATGAAGGAACCAATCCTGTAAACTTGCAGGCTGGACTTCCTGTATGGTTTCAGGTCAAATGCCTACGGCTGAATTAACATCACAACTTGCCACTGTGCAACATAGATTAGTTCTAGTGTTTGAGCAGAGTCGAGGACAAGCGGGTGGTGCTCGAGATGCAACGAGTGATGAGCGAGGCAGGGATTCATAGATCTGCCCATTCTAGAAGAAGCAACAATGCCGAGCGACACCTCAGCCGTTTTAATGGAGAGGGTGATTATTTTGGATTTATTTTATTTATTTTTAGGAGATGGGGAGGATGACAATGAGCATTGAGCATTAACACTAAGCTCTTCCCAGGCCTGTGCAGTTTACAATACATGTGCAATTGTCTTGTCTGGTATGCAATACGTTTTTTTAGTAATAGTTTTTATTAATGTATTATTTTTAATCTATGTGTCTGATCTACTGTTCTATTATACTGCTGGTGCTGTACCACTGCTGGAACCACAATTACCTGAGGGAACCCTCCCAAGAAATTAATAAAGTTTCTATCTATCTATGTATTTTCAAAAAATAAAAAAACAACTTCTAAATATGTAACTTTGATACACAGATGGGTTTTTAGGCATGTTATGATGACCAGCGGGACTTCCTCCTTTCAAATGTGTGTTAAAGCTAAGTTTAGAGATACCTTGGTACCCCTTTATTTATATTACAGATAAAAATGTGCTGAAAATGTGCTCCCTTATTTTATTCTTATTTTTTGGAGTTTATGTTACTTACAAAAGTAGAAACTTAAAATACCCTATTGTCACATTCCCTAGCTTTGAGAAATATGACGGAATTGTATTGGACACATCTTGCCTATTTCACTCTGATACTTGCATTTCTATGTGTTGCTGAATGATGCTGAGTGAAAGCAGGCAGCTGAGGACAGCTTAATTTGTTAAATTTCAAACATATCTGTTGTCAGATGAGTGAGACAAAAAAAATAAGAAGTAGAAAGACTTCCACTGTGGCATGACTTCATGAGGAGTGACACTATGCAGTAAAGGGCTACTGGGTAGACAAACATGAACAAACACAGGGAAAAACATTGTAAGCACATTCTATCCACTTGTGGCCTCATGGGTAAATCCTGGTTTGTAACCTAAAGGCACAAGAACAAATGTTTAAGTGCAACCAGCCAGACTGTTGAACTCAAGAAAGTTTCAGTTGTCAGTTAATACATTTTTCATGTTGTGCAGGTGTAAATGGAAACCAGCAGCTGCCTGAAAAAGGAAAAAATGTAGAGACTAGATATGTAAGATTTGTAGTTAAGGAGTACTTAAACTGAGTACTAAATGTGTTTTGGATCCCAGTCAGACTAATATAAGGCCAAATAAAGTGACATCTCCATCAGCCTCCATGTATTTATGGGGCTCATCAAACTCGCCTGGATCCCTAAAATCAGTGTTATGAACCCAATTTGGAGTTCTTTTCTCACCATGACATTGAAGGGACTGCATGGGATGTTTTTCCCTCCAAAACGGATATAGATGGCGTAGTTCCCAGGCGCTGGTGCGGTGTAGAAGATGTCAAAAGTGCCGTCTTCATTCTCCAGCACCTCAGCTTCTACCTCGCTGCCGTCGGGCTGAACCACCACGCAGTTCACCTTTCCCTTTCCAGCACCCTTAGTGTTCACTACCAGGCCCAGCTCCTTGCCAATGGCCACTGTGGGACCCACGCCTGGACCTGTGAGGAGGACACGTTATCAGACTTCCTTGCTTCACTTGTTGGATTTATATTTTTTATTGTAAGGTGTTTTTTCAGTTGTCATTTACCAGTGACAGTGCATTTGCTGGCATCTCCAGTCGCTGTGGCGCGGACCTTGTAGGGCGATGCAGGGATGTCATCACCGCCGTATTTTATGCAAATGGTGTAGCGGCCAGCACGGTCGGGGATGTAAGACACCCGATATGTGCCGTCACCATTATCGTGAATAGTGACCTGCTTAGGGACGCCATCCTCGTCCTTAAGTGGAAGGAAGACAGACACAGTTCAAGTGTGATGTTGTCTTTTTCCTTCATGGGTGCGTTTAATTTCAACTGTATGTATGTGTGTTACTGACTGTGATGAGCACACTCAGTTGGCCCTGGCCGGCGTCTTTGGCATCAATATTGAACTCAACGGGAAAGCTGGCGGGTACGCCGTTGGTCAGCCCGGGGCCACGGGCTCGAACCTTACTGGCATCGTGTTGAGGCAGAACCTGAAACTTGAAGGGACTGAAAAGACCAGAGACTTACTACAGATACTGATCTTCAGGGACAACAGGACAGTACCGGCACAAGTCTGGTAAAATGTGTCATTTAGTTGACTGAAGAAAAAACTGAACCTTGGTTTTATCCGGCGGAGGGGGAAACATGAACCTCCATGTTTCATGACTTTACAGCACATTACCAAGTCCCACAAAAACAGTTTAGTGTAAACATCTTTTTCCTGTGACAAATTTTCTATATCTGATTTTGTCTTTAAACTGATCTCCTGGTGAAGGAGATTCAGCTTCCTGCTACATGAAACCAACAATACAAATCTTGTACTGCAGTGCAACTGCGTACCTGCTGAGGACGTCTTCGTCTCCATACTTGACAGCCACAGAATATGGTCCTTCTACAGATGGAGTGTAGGACACAGTGTGTGTCCCGTCTCCATTGTCGATCACCTCCACAGGTTCTGCGACGCCTTTAGGACCGGTAACCGTCACGGCCAGCGGGGCCACACCTGCCTTCCTGCAGTCTGCCTTGAAGGACTGTGGTATATTGGCCCTGACCCCTGACCCCACTCCAGCACCAGACACCTTGACCTTAGAGGGGTTCACCATGTCCTTCACTGGGACCTTAAATGGACTTCCTGGAATAACAATGCAAAAACAAATAGATAAAAACAAGAAATCTGCATAATGACTGCTACAGACATATAGACTGTACATCATAGACACAGTCACTGTGATGTGGATTACCATATTGAAGCCATGAGTTTGGACTTTTGGCCGTCCCCATCTTGGTTTTTCAAAACCAGATGTCATGACTGAGGGGTGGATCTGACAAAAGACTCGATGCACAGCGCGGTACCAATCATAAGGTAGCCCCACTCTAAAACATACCCTGTCTTATTGTCTCTTTTGCTTTAAATGGGACCAGAATTTAAAAAATGCTGTATTGAAGAAGACTTGAAACTAGCAACTGAGACCAAAAATTCAGGAAAATGTTTACTGAGGTAAAGAAGTAGGGCCATGTTCTCATATTATTTTTTATTTTATTTATTTATTTGAACAGGGACAGTGTACAATGTGCATTAACTTCAGAAAGGAGAGATGTATTGTACCAGGTTTTAGCACTAGTGCTAATTTCCACCTGTAGTCTCTGGGCAAGCTGATGTTAACAAACAAATGCAAATTAGTAAAAATAGACTTCTGTACAATCTAATTTATTTTTGCAGCCAGAGCAGTCGCCACCTGCTCGCTGTTAGAAAGAATGCAGGTTTTCAGCACGTCCACTCTAAAGACCCAAAGGATACGTCTCTCTTATATAAAACCCTTATAGGTAAAACCCCGTCATATCTTTGCTCACTACTCATCACCCGTAGCATCAGCCGTTCCCTTCGCTCCAGCAGCCTCATCAACCTCCTCATCCCCAAAGTCTGCACCATTTTCAGCCGTTGTTCATTTCAGCTTTCTGCAGCTCACAACTGGAACCAACTGCAGCACATACTAAAACTCACCTCCTTCATTCCACTCTCATCTTTTAAAAGTCTGGTGAAGGCATCAGCTGCTGACTGTTGCATCAACTTTTAGCTTTTTTTTTTTTTTATCTTTACAACTTAGTTTAAACACAAGACACCTGTGCTAAAAAAAAAAGGATTCATACTCAATGAGGACCTAGGATCCCTAATCTGTCTCTATACCTCACAGTGAGCAGTGATTCCTAACATGTCTCAGGGGGTCATCAGGTGGAAACCTCCCTTCAACGCTGTTTCTCCTACTTAGTCCCACGACACCTCCAGGAGGCTAGGAGGTGAACTCTGGCATCCCAGAGTCACCCCCCCTAGTGCCAGTTCACACTGCTCCTACACAATCCAACCAGCACTGCCACATTCAACTGACCCAGGCCTGTTTAGGAAATGCTCCAGGTAGTGACCAGTGCCGATGCTACCATTTAGCTAGTGCAACGTGCTGCATGCTACTGCTAACCACTAATTGCTTAAAATATACTACTAACAAATCACTATTGTTAAGTGCTGCACTGCTACCCTAGCACTAGATGCCACACACAACTGCTAAGTGCTAAGTGCTAATGACAGAAGGCAAGCAAAACAGGAGCACAAACGAAACAAACCTGTACCTTACAACTTGCTTTTGTTTTTGTATTGATTTTTATGAATGCATCTTGTTTGTTTCTTTCTCTGCTTTGTGCTGCCTCTTGGCCAGGTCATCATTGTAAATGAGAATATTTTTGTTTAATTAATTTATTGCCTGCAGTAACCAAACACCAACACAATGGGAACTGTTCTTGATATGTCAGTGAATAAACCTGTTTTTACTGAGCTAGCTGAAGAAGGTACTTTATTTTTTATGCTTCACTGAGTTCATGCAGTTTGCATTATTTTGAGAAAGGTCCAACCTTTTTGGTGAAGACAAAAAATAATATTTAGCTGAATGGTATTTTTCAAAAGAAGATTTTAATCCATTTAAGTGTGTTTTAATACAGCATCATCGCAGGATAATCTTTATTATTCAGTGTGGATAGTAACATTATTTGCAGCCATATAGCTGATCACTGCTGGAAAATACTGTCATCAAGTTTCCCCTTTTGCAGTAAATCTGCCTGTGATTCACTCATGTATGATCCTCAGACACTGATTCACTGTACCACATGGCCTCATACAACAGAACCACAAAGCAACAGCTGTGTGTGAAAGGTGTTGAACAAGGAAACACGCTGATGTTTTCCCAAAGTGAGCCAATTAAAGTTAAAAGCTGCAGCTTTTTAACTTGAGCCAGCAACTTCAGCCACATCTTGGAAGCATTAAGCTGAACTTTCTACAAAATCTTTTACCAGCCAGTAACATCAGCAACATGTTTTTAATATCAGCTGAAGAACGTTAACCACATCTTTCAACATCAGCGGCCATTTATAGATGGAAATGAGAGAAAAGCCAACAAAGGCTAATTAAAGTGGCATTAAAGGCCTTTAGGGACTAAACAGAGACATGAGAGGTCTTAGTGGATCGGCATAAATTACTTTTATTGCTTTTCATTCCAAGTTGATGAGAATTATTTCATCAGATTTTGGCCATGAGTTGTCTCACTTTACAAGAATTCATCTTCAGGGTGTTATTAATGCCTGTACAAATTAGTATGATGAGTGTGATTATATTCTTTTTGTTGGGAAGTCAGAAAGTGTTTAGGGATTGTGGGATTTAATGACTGTAACAAATTATACAATAATACCAGACTGTTCTTTCTGAGAGAACACAGCAGCATAGCACACACAGCCACACTACTTTACAAGTATTCTTAAATATATGAGCTAGTCAAGTTTTAAGTCTGTCAGAAGAGGACATGTCTGAGCTGTATTGCAGCTCATCCCAGTCATGAAGAACACACAACTGTAAACCAGTTTAAAACAACAAAGAAACTCCCCTGAATCTCACCTGGGATATGTTCTCCTCCATAGGTGATGTTGACATCGTAGAGGCCAGGCTTGTAGGGAATGTACTCGACACTGCAGCTGCCATCTTTGTTGTCTATGCAGGACATCTTCGACTCTGATGGACCTTCCACCGTGATGCCGAGGTTGCCAATACCTGCTCCTCTGGTAAAAGAACAGCACACCCAAAATCAGCAATAGCTTGACCTGAAGTTGGCCCCTTTTTCATGACAACAAAATGCTACAAGAACAGAGAAAACATGGTAAAACAATTCAAATAGCAGCTTCAACTTTGGATCCAAGTTGGTAAAACACCCTTTTATCAAAACCATCAAACACAATCCGTCTTTTTCCTCATTTTGACACAACATTCATGTGCAAAGAAAAATGAGGAGGAGAAAAACCAGGAGAAGAAACAGCAGTTTTCACAGTGGAAGAGCCGCAGTTTCCAAGACTGGAGAAGGAGACAGGTCTGGAGCACCAGAAACATGCACACTGTTTTCTTCAACACTCACATGGTTCTGTTCTGTGTATTAGTTCCCCAGGTTCAAACTGTCCAGGCAGAGTTCTACTATAACATCCTGATGCGTCTGAAGGAAAACATTCTGCACAATAGAGCTGAACTGTGGTGTGATGGCCTGCGTGCACCCAGTCACAGTACGGTGATTATGCACAAGCTTTTTGACCACTACGACACAATCATTGCTCTCCACCGTCCTGCTTTCTAGATTTTGCTCCCTGTGACTTCTTCCTCTTCCCAAATGTTGCCATATTGACACAGTTTTGGAGATTCAGTGCTTCAGATGACCAAACTTCCAAAGGGGTGTTACAAACGTTGCAGAAGCACCCGGACACTGTATAGTGGCACAAGGACACTACTTCAACAGGGATGATGGCCAAATTTTAAAGTCCAAACTTTTAGATCACATCTTGTCCTTTATTTCTCATTATACAAGCAACCTAAATGGATTCCATCTCACATCTTCAGATTTATAGAACATCTCTGATTTGCCTAAAATTTTTATATCATCAGGTTCAGGTTCTGTACGGCAGAAGTACCTGGTGACGACGCTGATGTGGTTAGGCTGCTCGGTCAGGCCTTGTTGCAGCCCAGGGCCGGTAGCCACCACCCGACTGGCTAAGCATCCCTCCAACACAGAAACCCTGAACGGGCTCCTAGGAACCGGAGTGTCGTCATACAGAACCTGGACACTGTGGACACCTAACAGTCACAGAGAGACAACCAGTCTTTATCTCAGTTTGATAAACATTTCTGTTTTAAGATTTAAGCATCTTGGTCCTGGCTCGGCGTCTTACCCTTCTCAAAAGGAGTGTACTCGACACTGTAGGTCCCGTCAGCGTTGTCAGTAACCACACAGTCCGTCATCGCTTTCGATGGGTTCCTGACGTTCACCTTCACATGGTCTCCTCCTCGTGGGGTCAGAGGACGGGCGTCCACGGTGAAATCTGTGGTGGCTTCTAAGAAAACATCTGGAGGAAAGAAAACAGAGTTTAACAAGTGAATTGTTACAAACCAAACAGATATGCTAACTCAGATGGTCCCTACTGCACCTTGTCCCTCCACTCCGGGTCCAAACACTTTGACTTTGGAGGTGTCAACAGCAGGGTCCACCATCACTTTGGCAGGGAAACCAGGGGTGGTCTTTCCTCCGTACTTCAGCAGCAGGGTGTACATGCCGGAGGTCAGGGGGACATAAGTCACCGTGTAGGTCCCGTCTTTGTTGTCAATCACCTCCGTCTTTGCTTTCACTCCTTCAACAACATAGTACAGTTTTTACATTTCCACCACAAATCTGAGGACTGTCTGAACATGCAAATGTGTACAAAAAGGTTTTTCCATGTTGGAAAAACTGTATTCCCAACAACAGAAAGGATATTTAAAACAAAAAAATTAGGGACATTTTTAAAAATTGTGGTGCATCTGGCCAAGAACTATTCAGGCACAGAGCTGCTGGTAATCAGAAACATGCCATGTTAGTTAATGAGCTTTAGAGGTGCTGGTGAGAAGAACCAGGCTAACTGTCTCCACCTGAATTTCAGCCTCACTGAGTGTAGTCATATTCAGCGCCTGAAAAGAGTATCAAGCTATTATCTATACCACAATACTACGAACACTTGAGACACATTCACTCCATTCAGATGATCCATTTCACTGTGTGACCTCTAGCACCAGCTGGCTGCACCTGTGTTGAATTAGGCAAGTTACTTTAAAAAGACATGAATATTTATTTAATTAGATGGTAAATGATAGATAGATAGATGGATACTTTAATGATCCTTTACAGGAAAATATGCTGTTGAAGCAGCTGGAACAAAGGTCTTTCTGAAGCACTCAGACATGCACTTTGGTGGCATCAGTCTGACTAAAGGTGCTGTTGTTGATCACCTCCAGGGCATGACAGGGGTGGGAGGAGTTACTCATTATGACCCTGAGCTTTGAGAGCATCCTCCCCTCTGCCCCTTGTTGGACTGGTGTTAGCTCAGTGCCGACCACAGACCCTGCCTTTTTAGTAAGTTTGTCTAGCCTGTTCTTATCGGCAGACCGAAGGCCCTCTCCCCAGCAGACTACCGCAAAAAACAGGGTGCTGGCCACTACTGTGTGGTACAGGTTCCGGAGCAGCGGTGGACAGATGTGGAATGACTGTAGTCGCCTCAAGAAACACAGTCGGCTTTGTCCCTTGCGGTACACCCACTCTGTGTGGCTCTTCCAATTACTTCTTTTACATTTTATATTTTTTATAAATGATATCTTCTCATGCAACTCTTAACAAAGAAGTGAGAAGGAAACATTTAACACTTGTTAAAAGCAGACACAATGTTCACTGCAGCACAATTCAAACCTGCATTTTGATTTTCATAGAAAGTACCAGGAAGCAGTGGTTGACTTTAGCTTTTACTCCGAGCTATTTACGTTTTTCAGGGTCATTACCGACTGATACATTAACGGATATTTGGAACAGATATGCATCTGCAGAAAAAATAAAAATCTTTGTGTCAAAATTTAGAATAGCACAAACAAATTTCAACTCAAAACTTAATTGAAATGTGTTTGTTTATTCATGTTTTAATATTTTTAATCTAAATGACTTTGCACCATTTATCCTTCAGTGTTGATAAGCTATAACCTGTGACATGTAACCAGTCAGACAGAGCTGTGGGAAGGACATTACTTATTACAGCACCACAGTCTGGATTTATTTATTTTATCTGGAAAAATGCTGAATACTATATTCAATAACTGGCCCCTGGTGTTGGTGTTACCTGAGCGCGGTGCAGAACCAGTTGGGCTTGATGGAGGGGAGTCCAGTGCCGCCTCCAGGCTCAGTTGGCCCGGTCCGGCCCGAGAACAGTCCACATTCACAACACTGGTCTCTCCGACCTGCACAAACACAAAAAGCTGGATCAGACTTTTTAAATTGTTAAATCAGTTACTAACACATGGTAACTTTCAAATATCAGTAGAGCTGAGAAGTGGGAGGAAGAGGTTGTTTCAATAGTTAAGTTTCTGCCTAAATGTGACTCAGATTTGGACCAGAATCCCAGAAAATCTGCTAAAGAAAATGCAAATGAATGTGTGTTTCTATCCACTGTCATGTAAATGTCAGGAGTGGAGATAAGCAGAGATAAACAGTCAGGCGCAAATAAACCATTGTAGAGAAAGAGGAAACAGCAAGATGATGCAACTTAAAGATCATCACACCTAAAACAACAGAAGTTGGTCTGGTGACTTCATTTCAAGGAGCATTAGTCTCATCAGTCCACTGCAGTAGATGTCGAAGTCTAGTGCTTTATGCAAGTCATGATTTATTCATTTAGTCATATTTTATATATATCAATAACTTTTGCAACTAAACCAAGCCTGAAAACGTTTTTGCAGTAGTAAATCAAATTAGTCAGTTAGTCAAATTTCCTACATTTCTCTTCTGTTCCTCTGGAGTCACCTGGACAGTTAACCATAGTACAGGCTGATATGCAGAGCCTTTTATGCAGGCTTCTGTTTATCTCCCTGTCCAGATGCTCACCTTGCCTCTCTTCAGGCCAGACCCCGAGGCCACCACCTTGGAGGGATCAAAGGGCATTTGGATGTCAGCTCTGAACGGTGAGCCCGGGATGTGGACGTTCTCAAACTGGATGTTAACCAGGTAGTCTCCAGGTTCAGTGGGCAGGTAGGAGACAGAGCAGGTCCCATCGCCGTTATCCGAACATTCAAGCTTGGCCTCAGTCGGCCCCTCCACTGTCAGCCCCAGACCTCCGGTACCGGCGCCTTTGGTGTCGATGGTGAACTCAGCTGGGTTCCCAACCAAACCTCCCTTCAGACCGGGACCGAAGGCCTTAACCTAGAACAAAGAGACCAGTTTCACTTCTGTGTATTTCAGTGATGCTTTTATTCATACAATTTGGTTTTTGCTCACTTTTTACAACCCTGCTGATTTCAGGCTAAGAGCCAGCAGACATCCTGCACCGACATGAACAACAAATAAAGTACGACATGTTTAGCAGAAAGACAACTGTTGTAGTCAGGCCTAATAATTATTCCAGAGTGTAGAGTACAGAGTGCTTTTGTTTATTTTCATTCTTATCTTCATGAATAAACCAACAGGACACCAAGTATATAAGTAACAACTTATTTTGTTAGACAGGTAAATGCATGACAACAACCAGATTATCTTTTTCCTCCTTCTAGCTTTAGGAGCAGACAAAGTCAAAACCTCCAGGAACAGAATTTACGTAATGTAAGATCCTCCTTAAGGATGTGATAGTGATGTTACCTTGCTGGGGTCTGGAGGCAGCTGGGCCTCCACAGGGAAGGGGCTCCCAGGGACGGGGTGTCCGTCATAGGACACGTTGACAGAGTACACTCCCTCCTCCGTGGGGGTGTAACTGACCCGCCTGACGTCTGTTTTACCAGGCTGAGCCTCCACTTTGCAAGGTACAGCCCGCTGGCTGGGACTCAGCTAATAACACATAATATGAAGAACATTCAGACTCACTTTGATGACATGACAGGTTTTTTATTTTTACTCTCTAATTCCATAAAAGACTAACAGTGAAGTGAATCTGAGAAATCTTAAATAAATAAAATAATACAGTGTTCCCTGACACTCACCACCGACACCTCCAGTTGACCTTGACCTCCTGCACCCTTGGTGTCCACCAGAAACTGCTGCTCCTGATCCACCTCCACTCCTGAAAGATAGTTATCAGTTCAACAACAGCGTAGAAACAGTTCCTTTCAAAGCCTTTGGAAGGTCTCAATTAAATTTAGATATCCATGTCCATGACGACAAGTTGTTCATTAGTTGTTTTTAGCATTGTGAACTTGCAGAGCAAAACTCTTGTCTTCCCATTCTGGCTGTGAGAGTAACTACACAAACACTGCAGACGTTTACATGGAAGCAGAGACTGATTTCTTACTTCCATCCAGATTGTCCAAAGTGACCTTGTTGAGGTCCAGCGGGGCAGCAACTCCGACCGTGAAGGGGCTCTTGGCGATGGGATCCCCTCCAAACTTCACCACTATGGTCATCTCCCCCTGCACACACAATGAAATGTGTTGACTTTTTAATTCCTTTAAAAACACATGAGATGAGTGCTGCTGGTTTGCTTTGTTTTCAGGTTTTGCTATGTCCAGCACTACTGTTTAAACTGACAGCAGGCAGCGAAAGACATGAGGCACTGCATGTTGGGTTGGACTGCCTAACCCTCTGAACCTTAGGCAATTTCTGTGTTTTTTTTAGCTCCTGTCACATTTTTACTCACTGTGGGCTCATTTTACATCTCAATAGTAATTCTGCACCTCTGTGAAAACATTAGAATCCTGACTACTAGGACAGAGAACTCAAGACCATCTTCTGTGCAGTAAAACACACTTATAATGTCAAAAATCATATTTAGGAAAAATTAAATTTTAATTTCTTTGATTTGATTTTTTTTGTTTACAGAATCTGGTTAAAGCAAACAGTTTTCATTTTTTGGAGCATTTTTAAATGAGACATGTAGAAAAAAGGGACTTGGATTAAATACCATGATTTCATGCTTGGATTTTGTTTAATTTTTCTGACAAAACCAAACATCACTAATGATATTTTCAGGGACCATCAGAATAAACAATCTGCCAGTTTGTTCTGATAAATGGTGTGATGTGTGATTTGGGCACTTTTTACAGGGTGACACGCTTTTTAAAGCCACTGCCGGGTTTTGGGTTTCAGGATTAAATGACTATCATGGCTGTGAATAATCTGCAAAAAAAGAACCGTTTCTCTCATTATTTTTTGATGATAAAGCCACAGACAAATCTGTTGCACAAGTGTGAATTTAATAAGTGTTTGCCATGGTGGTATACCTTGGAAAGTGTCAGACATTATTTCCATTTAATAAGGATACTGACCTACTAAACTGAGTCATCCAACTTTAATACTAACCGTGAAAGTTCTATCAGCCTGTGCTACTATAAACTTATCCGCCATATCTGCCAATGTTATGGCTGCTATTTATGTGCATTTTGCACAAATTAACAATTGATGTTCATATTTAAAATTCTTGCAGGTCAGGTGCACATTTGGAATACCTGGTATGCTATTGTACACCTCATTTCTTGCTTTCTGGTGAAGCTTTATGCACCAATTTGTGCCCTTCCTGCTTCAATTAATAGTGCAAATGTCTTAATTACATAAAGGAAAACACAAAATTCAGCCACAGGTTCATTTCAAAATATAATAGAAATTACAATATATACACATCAATTACATCTTCCACAATAGATTCAGTGGTCGGTTGAGCTCATAATTCTTATTTTGAAAGTAATTAAAAGACCCATTACTGAAGAACAAAAAAAGTCCTGTGCTTGTTGCATGTTTTTACTTGATGGGCAGCAAACGCATTCTAAACACTGTGGGGAACATATCCCCAGTGTTCCCCGGACACCTAAATACATGTGTGTATTTGATGTACATTAACCTCCAGTACTGAATTAGATACAAATTGGATGCAGCTGCAGAGGTGTATCTCTGACGTACCTGTTGCTCAGGTGTGTACTTGACGGTCTGAGAGTAGTCGTAGTTGTCGATGATGTCAAAGTCTTTGACGGGAGACGAGAAGGAAACGTCCAGCGGTGCTTTACCAGCTCCTTTAGTCAACACTGTGAAATGAGTCGGCTTACCGCTCTCTACACCTGCACAGGTAGAAGGTAACAGACATAAAGAATTACCTGCAAATTTAAACACATCAAACGAAACATTTCAAGTTTTCTAAGAAATGCATCATCTTGGATGTGCGTCTTATTAATGTTGTGGAGTCACTGTGTCACACTGGCTCAGGGTAAATCTCCAGAGACAACACATCCACTAAAACAAAACAACTGTAGTGGGAAGAAGTGGTCACATAAAGCTGGTTATCAACTCAGTAAGTCGACTTTCTGAACCTGGATATGAGTGCAACATGGACACTGAGTGGCATATTTTACATGTGAAGTGCAAAGTATAATATTAGAAAAGTATGGCCCGTAATACAGACTAAAGGTAACGCAGCTGCAGCAGGAGGGAGACTGGAAAAACCTGCAGACTCTGTGACTCTAAGTTAACAGGCTTATCGATATCACTACCAAAATATTAGGGCACAAGCAGATCTGACTATAATTACAGCTGTATATTCCATTAAATCACTGTGGTGCTTAGATGGTCTTCTGGTGTATAAGAAAGTTTCCTTGTTTCAGCTGCAGCCTTGGTGGTGTTAAACGGTCTTGTGACCAAGTGAAAAGTAAACATAAAACTATAATTTATATCGTATAGAAGTATTTACAAATATACATATTTCTGACAAGAAGAATATACCATAATCTGAAACCAATATGGCCAGTTATAAACACAGGCTATAAACAGCTGCAACCAAAGCCAGAAAGGAAAGCTGCAAAAAAACTGCAGACTGTAAGAAAGTCCAATTCCTAAGCTTATTAATATCTCAGCCCCTATTATGTGGAAGTTGCTTAGATGTAGGTTTATTATTCAGCATTCAGTTTAATTATCATCATGCATCACAAGATTGTGTAACAAAATTGCAGATGCTTTCCTTCATGCTGCTCACAAAAAAGACAAATTACTTAAATAAATAATGGAGTAATAAAAGAAAACTATTGTCATGGTAATATAGACAATCTTAGTAATCTCACATTCAGTGTCATCCTATGGCTGAAAGACACTTTAACTGTTCATTTTTCAGCTGCAGCCCTGGCAGTGCTTTGGGAGCAAGTAAACAACATATATAAAAACAGAATTCAAACCAACAAGAGACATGGCTCTGAAATGAATGATACTATTTTCCAAGAGAACCGATTGGTCAGTGGGTAGTGTTAAGAGTTCAGTATAGGTTGCCATGGTGATGTGCCAGTTAACAAGTGAACTGTTATCAGAGTCCTAAAAGTCCAGAATTAAATCAGAAGTTACATTGCTAACTTCAAATCGCACTTTGTCGTACAGACCTCAGGAAATAACCTGAGTTAATGCGATATTCTCTAAGTGTTGTGTGCATGTAACCAGGGTTGAAATAACAAAATTTGTTATTTTTTCCCAGACTCTCTGTAGTCCATGAATGCACCATGTCACATGACATGATCACAAGACTTCAATTATCCAATCATATGCCCCCAAGGCACTATATAAGCTGCTCTGGCTTCATCCCCCTCAGTTGTGTGGGAGAGAAGCTGAGGGACAGCAGCTGCAGGTCAGTGACTCCAAACAATTACTATGAGTCAAATATTTTGCAGTTACTTGGTTCTGAGAATGTTATTTTGTAATTTTAGAAACAGGCCATTGCATTTGTGCTTTGTGACTCTAGCTCCGCCACTAGCGCTAAATTGCTAGCGTTCGGCTGCTTTTCGGGACATTTTTGGGAGGTTTTGAGGTTTTCTGTTCCTTTAGCTTTACTTTTTGGTTTACTTACGTTTCCTTAGGGTGGGTGGCTTCTGCCTTGAGATGTCATTTCATTTGCGGGGTGCTTTTTGGGGTTTGTTGGTGTTTTCTGCCGTACATTAGTGTAGCGGAGCATTCATTTTTTTGAGGGATTTTTATTTCATTACCAGAGTAAAAATCATTTGGTTAGCATTGGCTGGGCTTACAAATGGGGGGGATTTGATTTCTGGGGTTAAACTTAATGTTAAGGGGTTTAAAATGAAGTTTAAAGGGCTTTAATTCATACAAGGGCTGTATTGGGGACTGTAAAGTGGGGGACTGGGGTTGAATAAAACGTAGAATATTTTCATGTCATGGGGTTAAAAATTCATTGGGTGGGTTTATTTAAAATACTTTCACAGCTATTTCATAGTTTCAGGGTTTTCATATAATTTTGAGTACATTAAAGGTTTATTATTTTTTAAAAGTGGAGACAGCACTGTGGGGATTTTATTTCATTAAGGGGTTTGCTTGGACGTTTTTTGGTTTCATTCACTACTTTTCTGTTCATTCTTGGCCTTCAGTTCATAAGCATTTGCAATCCATATCCTCATATTAAATAATACACACCACTCCTTATTGTTTATGCATACAAAGCTCACAGTATAACACAGACACAAGACAAGAGACACACCGTATTTTCAGTAGGACATTTGAACTGTATGTAATTACATTTGTATCTGTAACGTTCCATACAAAATATGTGAATTGGGAGATTGTGTTGGGGGTGGATTGAAGCTCCTTGGCGGAGGTATTTCTAGTTGGGATTTATTTTGATTTTGTACACTTCGTATTCATTTAATATTTTTCCACACTTAAACTCAAATTACTGTTTCATTGTCTTAATTTACTGCCCCTGCCCTCCAATAGCCCTACTTAGTCTCCTGATATTTACCCACTGGCCACTACAACCCTCTTCTGTAATAACACCTTAATTCCCTTGTATACATGCTACATGTATCTCACCAGTGCGAGCCAGTCCAGGACCTTCTGCCTTCACCTTCGATGCATCATGGGAAGGATCAACTTTAACGCTGAAGGGGCTCTGTGGAACCTCCTGTGTGCAAAAAATCCACCAGAACCAACTGTCACTATTCTCCCCCACCAAAATCCAGTTCAGATTTGAGAACCAGCAAAACTTCGAGCTGTTTGTGTACCTTGTCAGTGAACAGGACTTTGACTGTGAGTCTTCCAGCAGCAGGAGGGATGTATTTGACCGTGAACGTGTCGTTGGCGTTGGGGATGATGTCAAAGTCCACGTCAGCTTCTTTGTCACCGACCATGTTGGCGTCACACTTGATGCCCACACTGACATCACCTGAATAGACACACATTTTTGATCAGAACAAGGCGAGTGTACCACTATGCTTAAGTAAGTAAGTAAGTAAGTAAATTTTATTTGTATAGCGCCTTTCACAGACCAGGGTCACAAGGTGCTTTACAGTTACAATAAAAACAATAACAATAAAAAAATAATAACAATAAAATAAAAGCAATAAAAACAATAAAAGCAATAAAACAGTACCACTATATAAAAATAAGAACAATAACAGGATAAAATGGAGTTACAAATTAGTGATCAATCCTAGCCCCTAAAAAACCATCAACCGAACTCCTGAATAAATAAATAAGTTTTGAGGGCTTTTTTGAATGGTTCGACAGAATCCAGTGAACGCAGAGACAGGGAAATCATTCCAGAGCCTGGGAGCAACAGCCTGGAAGGATCGGTCTCCTCTGGTTCGAAGCCGTGTGCGCGGCACCATCAATAGATTCTGGTCCGTAGACCTCAGCACCCGAGCAGGGGTGTAAGGGCGGATCAGGGCACTGATGTAAGGTGGAGCCTGGCCGTGCAGAGCTCTGAAAGTTAGTGTCAGGATTTTAAAATTTATCCTAAGCGATACTGGCAGTCAATGAAGGTCTTTGAGGACAGGTGTTATATGTGTCCTCCTGCTAGAGTGGGTCAGAATTCTGGCTGCAGCGTTTTGCACTAACTGCAGGCGAGTCAGCTCCTTTTTGTTCAGGCAAGTGAACAGACTATTACAATAGTCTAAGCGCGAGGACACAAAGGCATAGATGATTATCTCCAGGTCGTTCTGTGATACCACTGTTCTTAGCTTTGAGATGTTCCTCAGCTGAAAGAAACAATTTTTAGTCAGCTGGTTACAATGCTGAACCAAGGACATGTTGTTGTCAAATCTAACACCCAGGTTCCTAAGGTTCACTTTAACAGACTGTCCCAAGACACCTAAGTATTGCTTCAGTGCTGGAATGGAGTCATCAGGGGCAAAAATCAGCGTCTCTGACTTATCAACATTTAGCTGCAAGGTGTTGTCACTAAGCCATGTTTTTATCTCTGACAAGCAGTCGACTAGAGATTGTAGCTTCTGATGGTCAGCCGGCTTGAATGAGCAATAAATTTGAATGTCATCGGCGAACAAGTGGTAAGATATGCCAGCAAATTTTTGTATGATCTTCCCCAAAGGAATTAAATACAGTAAAAACAACACCGGACCCAAGACCGAACCTTGAGGGACTCCACACAGCAATTTGGCTGGTTCAGACATAAAGTGATTAGCTGTGACACTAAAGCTACGTCCAGACAGATACGAACAGAACCACTTCAGAACTGACCCTGAAAGGCCGACCTCATCCCTCAGTCTTCTCAGCAGGATCTGGTGATCAATAGTGTCGAAGGCCGAGGACAGGTCCAGGAGGACCAAGACGGTGTATTGTCCTGAGTCAGCGGACATCATAATGTCGTTAGACACTTTTAGTAACGCTGTCTCAGTTGAGTGGTGTTTACGAAAACCAGACTGGTACATGTCATGAACGCTGCTCTGGTCAAGGAAAAGTGACAGTTGTTCAGCAACCACCTTCTCCAGGATCTTAGAGAGGAGAGGGAGCTTCGAAATAGGTCTAAAATTATCAAGGTCAGTTGGGTCAAGGCCTGACTTTTTTAGTAAAGGTTCCACTATGGCATGCTTAAATGCAATGGGAAACACACCAGAGGAAAGGGAAAGGTTCACCATTTTGGTGACCCAAGGGCCGATTGTGTCAAACACCTTCACAAAAAGCCTAGCAGGAAGAACGTCAGCTGAACTACAAGAAAGTTTCATCCTGGCCACCAGTGCTGAGATGTCAGCAAGAGTCACAGGCTCAAATGAGGACCACAAGCCGGAGACAGGCTCAGTAACAGCAGGGGTTCCACACGAGGGGGGAGGGATCTTCTCTTTGATCATTCTAATTTTGTTGATAAAAAATCTCAGGAACAAATTACTGTCAGCTACAGAGGAGATCGGAGTAGCTGCAGCTGCAGGACGTACCAGAGAATTAATTGTGTCAAACAGCACTTTGGGATTTTTCTTGTTTCCTGCTACCAGTCGACGAATGTAGTCAGATCTGGCGTTTTCCACCGAAAACCAGAGAGCATGTAACATTTTCATTCTGAGAAACTAAACTAAATGTCACCTCGGTAAACTACCAACATTGCTTTTTACTGTTCCATCCTACTTTTATCTTAGTGATTTTCTACTTTTATTCATTGCATTTCTTTCATCATGTTATTTAGGTTTTTTTTCTGAGCAACATCTGGCACAAGAATTTCCTTGATGATTAATAGACTTTTGTCTTATCATAGACCATGATGAGTTCAGTGTAAAGACGCTGGCTGCCACAAGGGGCTGCTGGACCGTTTCTGTTCTCTGCTGACTTTTTCATGTGAGAAAGACTTCATGTTTCACTCTGACATGCTGAAATGTAAACTATGAATCAACAATGCAGCTCAATCTGCATAACCTGCAGCTATCAGTCACGTCAGAGGAATTCAGAGTCTGATGGGGACGAGATGAGAAACTGTGTTGAGCAAGAGAAACCACTGACAACCTGACAATTCCCTTCCTATAGAGGTGTGTTCACACTTCAACAAGCAACACTTCTTCCACCATTTCAACAAAGTAAAACCAGTGAAATCTAAAATTAAAAGTCGCTCCAATACATGTAAAAGTCCTGAATCTATTCATCTGATTATATGTTGACTCATTTTTAGAGAAACCAAGTTCTTCTGCTCTCAGAGCTACAGGCTGACTGCTGCTATAACAATGTGAGATGTGTCTGTTATATGGGTTAGGGCTAGAGTGAGAAATGGAGATCTCAGGTCTTCTTGGGTTTGGAGTTTCAGTCTGAAGACGTTTCTTAGACTTAGGGAATGTAACCGACATGGCAAGTCCTTCAGGAGACACCTTAGTCTCATTTTTAGGTAGCTGTTCTGTCTGGGGAATGGAGGATTGACAGTTCTATGCAGTTTTAAAACCTTACAATAAAGGTTTTAACTGGCAGCTGACAACTTACAAAGAGTTTGTGTTCACTGTCATATTATAAATAATCATTCTTATTCTTCTTTGGGAATAGAGAGGAGTGAGGTGTCTCTCTTCCCTGCTCCAATGATGTACTTTTATTCCCCATACATACTTATACATACTTATCAAATCAGACATGGCAAAAGTGATGAACAAAACACTAGAAAATAAAACAAAAACAAAAAAATGCATATGAAATACCTTTAAAAAAACAAAACAAGACAAAACACAAGAAATCGTCAATTGTCCGAGGACAGATTGCAATCGGGATCTGTCCTAAGACAATCAGTGATTCTACTAGGACAATCTCCAATTCTACTGGGAGAAATTCTGATTAGATCAAAATGTTTTGGAAAATATACCGAATCATTTCACAACTAAAGATTTCAATCAATTTTACCATAGGTGAGCCTACATTCACTATTACTAACTATTTTAGGTGAATTACTTCATATTTTAGAATGGATACATTTCATGTCAGTTTGTTTTCTGATAAATTCATTTCAAGTAAACCATGTAACACTATGTACACTAACCCTAACCCACATACTGTTGGAGTATGTCAGAACAGACCGTAAATACTGAATATAATCATGGTTTGTCAGAATATTGTTTCCTTTATTTTAACATCACATCATTTAAATAAATTTGAGTTTGTCCTAGGACAGATTGCGATCACAATCTGTACTAGAAGAATCACCAATTATCCTAGGAGAGACTCCGATCGCCATCTGGACTAGGACAATCGGCGAATGTGCTGAATCGCAATTTCTACTGTAACAAATCTATCTATACATATAAATAATTACATTGCACAGTTAAAAACTGGCTTAGAGGTAGAAAATGTGCAAAGAAACCAGAAAACTAGATAAAAATCTGTAAAGTCAATCTGAAAAACTGATAACCGGTAAAATACGAAGAAAAAAAAAGGAAAAAAATGGTTAATGCTTGTAAGATTGTTTTCTAAAATTAATATAATTTTTAGCAGTACAAAATCCACATTTTGTGTTATTAAATCATGCAATTCAGTGACTTTATCACACTTTAAACTGGCCATTGCAAAAGCAGTTTTTACCTCATTCCAGAAAAACTAATGTTTTTGCAAAACATTGTACACAGTTCATCCTCTCTATTACTTATCTGTATGTCACATACTGACAGTTGTAGTTGCCTCTCTGTGTGCGTCTGTTAAGTCTTGCCTAGCTAAAACAAGTATGTGTTTCTGTCTCTGCATAAAGGTAGTAAAAAAATGTGTGAATTTGAATGCAGTTTAAGAACAGGAATGGTTTTACTTGATTTCCAGAGTTGCAAACTAAACAAGTCTACACAGTCCGTCTCATAAACACATACATTCACCTTTTATATAGTCTGAATGCTTCTCAAAACACGCGCACACACAGACAGACACACATTCCTTCCCCTGGTATGTCCTGGTGATGATCTCAAGGCAGAAACATCCTGACAGGAAATGTATCACTCTACCTCTCCTTAGCAGAACAAAAACACGCTTCATCACCTACCTACACAAGCAAAGTACAAAAATACAGTTTCGACATGCTACCCCTCTGGTATTAATTATCATTTTGTCCCTCTGGTATTAATTATTATTTATTCTGTTACCGTCTCCAGCTCCTGAGCAGTCCACAGTGAAGTGCGTCGGCTCGTTGGCCTTCAGTCCACTTCTCTCCACTCCAGGACCAAACACCTTCACCATGTTAGGGTGGCTGCCTTTACCCACATTCACCTAGGGGCACAGACACTGAATTACTGTCATGTAGACACATGAAGGATTTTATCACTCAGATTATGAGATGCTTAAATCAGAACAGCAGGTAATCAGTTTTGACATTTTTATGACTTATGACATGGAGTTCCACATGCCTCTGTCCTGGATCCACACTTTTTCTTTAACTCTACTCATTAAAACACATGTCCAACACATTTTGAAACATGTTATGTTTAATCACCTGAACCTTAATCTCACTGTGACATGTCAATGTCTATGTGTGAAGTTTAGGTGAGAATTTTGGAATAAGTGTTTCCAGAAGAGCTGCCCAAACGGGCTGCAATAAACCAGGATTCTACTTAACAGAGCCAGTGCTCCTAAATGTAAAATTACAATTAATGTGTGCCTCAGAAATTAGGATATTTACTTATAGGGAGTCACAAACCAATGAAACCAAGATGGCATTTAAAGTAACTCCAACAAAGGTAATAGCTGTTGCTATGCGAGCTCACTTGTGAGCTATAGCTCTAAGAGCTGAAGTAAAGTATGTTGTGTACGTAAAATATACACAGTGACAGAATTTCACACCCAAGAGAAGTTAACATTGGCCATTTCATCATAAACCAAACACATTAACAAGAATTTAATCAAATAAAAACAGCAGAAAGAGGCATAAGTTAAAAAAGCAGACAGTGTAGAGGGTCAAAACGACATATACAAACCATTATCCCAATCACATTTGAAATACATTTCCAAAAAAGGGTTAAACAATCAAATCAAATGTTCAAAGACTCTTTTCTGCATATGTGAAAATGATTTCACTCATATTTCTTTCAAAACAAGTAACAAAGATACAAGCAGAAATTCATGCAGATTCTCAAACTTTAAAAACTTTTCACTATGCTAGTTTTAACGCTGTCATTAAAAAATTGTGCAAATGGTTGAAAAGGAAATGAACCAAATAACACGGTAACACACTTAAATGAATCGTTAATTTATTTTGAAAGCGAACCCAACAGAAACTTGTGGTGATTAAAGTTAGTCTTTGGATTTTAGTACAGCTTGAGAGTTTCAATCAACACGTTAGTTACAGATTTACAGTCAGACAACAATTATTAAACATGCATACATGGAAACTCTGAACTCAAATTTGGGAGCACCTCTCTTCTGACAGATTCTGATTTAAAATGAGTTTAACATGGTATACAGATCCAGTGTCAACAGACTGTAAATGTGCAAAGCTTTTTTTTAACTTGATAAACTTAGAAACAGCCATCTCAGCTACTTCAGTTCATCTTCCAGACACTGTCCTTCAAGTTTGAAATTCAGATTTTCTCACAAAACCCTCAAGATCATGATGCAGATTTGTGCAGTGAACCACAAGACACATGCTGGTGCTACTACGGACCAGACCTCTTGTGATGATTAAGTGTGTCCACAGTTTAACTCTGAAGCTCTGACCAGATTTGCATTATGTCAGTAATACAATCTGTATCTCATCTGTAATTTCAATATGATAATTGTACATGTGACTAAGCTCGTTTGTATGCAAAGAAGAAATAACTTTCTGCTTCGGTTGTGGCTTTTAAACTTTGACTGATTGTGACTTTTACGATTGCTTGCGCCAACATTAAATACATTCTTGTCTAAAAAGACAGACACTGTAGCAGACAGTTAAGACCAAGTCAGGCTTCCACCATAAACCCATTTTCCATACTGGCTTCTTTTTGTTCCCACCATTAATGAAAAGGTGTCACTGCTGTAGGTTCCCAGCAGTGCTGAGAGCAGGGCGTGACTGTTTGCTTTCTATCCATCTACTGTATCAACAATGAAATTGCAGAAAGGTGCAGTTGGTGCTAGTCAGCCTGTAAGCTGCAGCAGTTCACAACAAGTCTGCTGAACCACCCCAGTGGCTGGACCAAGTATATTAATCTTTTAAATAGGTATAACCTTCTTCTGACCAGCTTTATACTTTGTGGACCAGTATAAATCACTTCATTGTTGAAAATGTAAAGATCTTCGTACACATATTATGAAGCAGTGGTTCAGATCTAAACACAGAATTGGACTTCGCTATTATAGCCAACAAACAAAGTCTCTTAAAAGTCACGTAATGTGAACATTTTTATCTTGTTTTGCATGTCTTAAACACTTGGAAGTGTAAAATGAAATCTGTAAGAGTATGAAGGCACTACTGCCTTTCCTTTATTCCCCCCTGACTACATAACCTCCCAGCTTTACAAGCCAGTAGGAATTCTACTGGTGAGTCATTCACAATGAGCAGCTGCCTTACAGTCCACCAGGTTTCTTTACTTGGTAGAGCTGCTAACACTAAAATATCTGAGCTCACAAATTGTTCCAAATGTTCTGCTGTTGGCTGCAAGAGTGAACACAAGAGTCTTCATGCATTCCCAGCATCTGATGAACTGAATCCCAAGTGGATCATTTTTATTTTTGATGACAATGTCACCACCACTAAAGTGGAGTCCTTAGTGTTATGCGGCTAATGTAGCCAACATTAGCTTTGTGTGTCCAGAGGTCAGAGCTCTGTGGAAACTGTTATACTGAGGGGCACTGAGAAAAGGTGGAAACTTTCATTTGAAAACAATAAACAAGGACTGGGTGGGTTACTGTGTCTTCATCTTCAGTTCAGCTTGAACTCAGCCGCTGTTTACATCAGTTTGCTTCTCTCCTGCTCTCTGTGCTCACATATCCTGCATTTTAATTCACCTGAATTCCCAATACAATTGTTCTCACTTGCGTATTTTTCAGTTTCTGTTAAAACAAGTGTGAAACAGTGACTGAAACACAGCCCATTTAGACTACATGTTAATCAGCAGTCACTTCAGACACATTTCCAACCTCTTGCTCTGCTCCACTAAAATACTCATTTTAGAACCAAAACGTTCTCTGACAAACTCACCAAACACGCAAGTTAAAAAGCAACGGTTATACTTCAGGGATATTTCCATGTCTGTCAATCACAGATGCAGAGCGAGTTTTCTTCCTGAAGGGGGCGTGGATAGCAATTACATCTAGATTTAAAGCTACAGACACTGAAACAGCCTGTGGAGAACAGAACCCCTGAGCTGAAAAATTGAGGGGCACTTTCTGGGGATATATGGACTTTCATTAATTCACTGGAAAGGGTCACAGTGTGAGACCTTTAAAGCTATCTGAAACTGCCTCAACTTGTCTTGTCTGCACAGTTATGTTTTACTGCGTATCCGTGTAATCAGTAAGAGGCGAATGTTTTTGCCAGCTCCTGATGCCTGTTGGCATCATCATAAATTCCTGAACGGCACATAAATGCATATCCAGACAAATCTGAGACAGTTTCTCAGAAGATTTATTTACCCTGTAGGTGAAACTGTAAACACCTAACAGGGAGAGGTGGAGGCAGCTGATGAACTAATTCAAAATCACACCTTAGCACCTACAAACATGTCAAACCGTGCGTAAAAAGTAGAACATTAGAGGTGGTTACAGTGTGTAGAAGACGGGTTGGTGAACACTATAAAGGTAAACAGCAAACTTTTCACTTCAACAGTTTCTCTTAACATCATTTAGTTGAGTGACGTCCTGATGTAGTAAACTGGAAATGTGTGGAAGAGTTTCATGTCAATAACTTCATGCAAAATGGTAATGTATTTACTTCATGAAATATTAAATCAAAAGGTTTTCACTGAACAGAAACAAAATATACTACATCAAGAAATGCATTATGTGGTGTTGAGGTGGCAGCAGAGCTTCACTGATCTGAACCTCTTCAATTCCCCTAAACTGAAAACACAAAATCTGAAAATTTAACACAAACATTTGAGGTCCAATCAGTTTTTCATGGAAATGGTGGCTAACCCCCCAAAATTCACTTTTAATCAGCACCTCAAGGAAGAACTTTCAAACTAATTCTGATGTAGTGAATATCTAACTCAAATGACTGATCAGCCAGTTCTGCTTGTTTGGTTGTTTCTGTCAATATAAAAAGAATTAGTTTAAAAATTAGACCTCCCTAATTTGAAGAAAGAACACATACAGTTTTAGCAACTGTTGTGTATTTTTAAATATTTAATTATAGTTATAGCCAGCTGTTAGTAGGATTCAGCCAACTTAAATTACTAAAGCTCTTTGCTGGTATGTGGGTGGGATCAGGAAGGTTCAGGTGAGGGAAGTCTGAGTGCAGCTCAGCGAAACAAAAACAGTACATGGACAGTTATAACAGTGGAGAGGAGACTGGTTGGTGCAAATGGTGGATAAATCTTGTTCCCTGAAATCTACATAAAAGAACTTATTTAGTTAAAAAACATACATTTTATAAAAGTTATGATTAGTAAAGTTCTAAGTGAGGGTGTGAAAGACAAACCAAAGGGTTGTTGCAGAGCACAGAGAGAGTGAGGTTTTTAATTAGTACGGTACATATAAAATACAACAAAAATGAATCAAATACAAACAAATATTTAAGGTAACACACTGGACATTAGCAATAGACAGTCGTATTTTAATGGGTCTATGTCTCACACTAAGGATTGAACTTTGTATTTCTAAACAAACTGCACACCTATAATTCCTCCACTGATTGTTCTTGGACAGTTTCAGCTCCTAATCAGAGCTGGCAGAAGCTGAAGCTAGACTGTTGATGAGGTCAGTGCTGTTACTGATTAAATAAACGTGTTAATAAAGTGCATTTTTAGCTCAGCATCTCAGAGATGGTATTAGGCATATTGCTGAATTTTACAGTCTTTATGCCAAGCTTAGCTAACCAAAGTCTGACAGATGAGATTGTATTGTTTGTTTTAAAGGTTTTAAAAGCAGAACTCTTGCGTCTTCATCTCCTGACTACAGCTCTGAGGTCGACCAACCAGATGATCCTGGATGTTCCAAGCTCCAGGCACGAAAAAGGGGCATCTAATCTTTACCTTTTCATATGAGAACTCCTCACACTTTAGGAACTTTGAAGTTGCTGCTTAAGCTTTACAATTTGACTTCACCTGTTTTGTGTTGTAACTTTCATTTGACTTTTTGTTATAACACAAGTGAAATGGTCGACTATTTTAACGCCCAAATCCCCTTGTTTTTTTTGGTATTTATTTCTGTGCAACTCAACTAGAAGGTGTATCTCTCCTCAGTATATGTTGTGATGATAATCAGAGGCTTCTTAGTTTTGCTGCTTCCAGCTGTACATTTCCACTCCACCTCCTTGAACGTTTCCTCTGGAACAGTCGGCTCTGATTGGACAACTTTCACGCTTTCCACCTTCACTAAGGGCTCTGATTGGACGACCCTGCTGCATTCTGCCTTGACCAGGTCCTCAAATTTGGGTGGGACAACATGACCTCCTGCAGTAATGGGGTACTGTGATTGGCTGCTTACCCTGAAGGGGCTGTTGAGGACGCTGACTCCTGCCCAGGCGACAGCCACAGTGTGTTTGATGGGAGAAGTGGGTGTGTAGGAGCAGCTGTACAGCCCGTCGCCTTTACTCCTCAGCTTCACCTCCACAGGAAGCCCGTCTGCATCCTGACAAACAGGAAGACTGTTAAGGTTAGAGCTACACGGCATAGAAATACACGTTCAAACACGAAGCTGCATAGCAATGTTTGAGTGGTTTGCTAAATGGCCAGAGGTTTCCATAGGCGGTGGCTGCCTGCAAAACAGACATGCAAGTCCAGCCTAAGTAATAGTTTAATTTGTTATGGTGTTCATTTTAAAACCACTGAGTCTGCTTCAAAACACTGTGAGGATGATGATCTGCATGTCCACATGCTTTGTATGAATGTGTTTCTGCACTCAGCTGAGAGCAGAAAGTCGACTTCAGTGTTTGACAAACATCTGCAAAATACTGGACGGCAAAACACATTAAAAGTTGCATCGACTACAGGGACATTCTCATTAGACAGACTACTTCAGAAACCAACGGAGGCAAAGAGTTACAATCATACTGTAAGCAATAAAAAGCCCACTGACAGCTTTGCATTTTCCAGATTCCCTACACATAATTATAGGCTTAATGAATGAAGAAATTAGTAAATTCTTTATTTTTTTTAAAAAAATAAAAAACACAGTCTATTTAGAATCTAATAATTCTGAATTACAAAAGCTGTGATCTGTCAGAAAAACAAAAACCGTGAAGGTTGACTTTGCTATGACCAATAATCATTTACACAGAGCAGAGAGGAGACAAATGTGGAAACAAATTAAAAATGTAACTAGTTAAAAATATTTACTATGTAGTGTTGCCCCCCCCACTGTTGGCAAAACCTGTGGGCACTTGAAAAAATGTTGTACACAGTGATTCCAGGTTTTTCAGTTTTATAAAATAAGCAATCAAAAATATCGAACTTTATTTTTTTATATAATTTATGGCATTACAACTTTGTTATGCTGCAGAAAAGATATCTGAGTTCTCTCTCCTTCTTCATGGTTATGCTGTTTTCACAGAGGTGCAGGACTTTATATTCCAGTGAATAATGAGGCCAAAATGAGGTTCAGTGGGTTAAAAGCCATTTACAGACAGTGTGGGCTAAAACTCACAACGAGCCTGATTCCCCTTTAGAACATTCACTACATGTTTATAATTGTGAAGTTAAAACTATTTAAAATATGTGCTAATTAAGATCCATGTATGTGACTGAACAGTGGCACTATCATGTCTCCCACTAGCTGGCTTCTCCACATTCTGCTGGAAATCCCTGAATGGCATAAACATTAAAATGTTCCAGCTTCTTAGATAAAAAGGGATTAACTTGTCTCCCTCTTTTTTCCGTATAAACTGAAAATCTCAGCTCTGTACAACCAAATAATACCAGGAACTAATCAGCCAGAAGAATTTAACTACTGTGAGCTCGACAAGTCATTTAAATTCACAGAAAACATCAAAAGCATATTAAAGAAATCAAAATGTATTGCAGCCACTGACCCACACATACAGAAGCAACCCTGATTAGCAGAAAAAAGACCAAAGAGAGGGATGTTGTGGATTTTACTAGTCAGTCGACGACATCAAAAGCAGAGCTCTGATTTCTTCAAAAACTCCTCACTGGTTTATCGCTCTCCATGAGCAGCAACTTACATCCTCTATGAATGCAGTTAGTCAGCGTGTACACTCACCTTTAAGAAACTAAAATTAAAGACATACGATGCATGAGTAGTCGCAGTCCAATGACGTTCAACATAGAAAACTCCATCAGAAAGTACTACCAGATGATCAGAGATTTATTTGCCACCTGGATCCATCGCGTGATTGAGCTACTCTCACATACTACACATTATAGACTTTCTGCATACATGCATGAGCTCACACATGTTTGTGGTCATTCATTTTGCAGGAACACTGACGTGTAGCTTTGGGGCCCTCGGAATGAGTTAATACAGCTGAAACAGGTTATTTAAGTTTCGAAACCCTGGTCGAACAAAGTGTGCAGCTCTACGTCCTTTTATTGATTTATCATTTGTATCATTACAGACATCTCTCACATATGTCTTGTATGAGCAAATCAACCCTTGGCTTTACAAGGAGTGCATATCGGTAGTAACATGGTGGATTTCCGTGTCTAACCTGAGCTGTGATCTTCAGAGGTCCTTTCCCAGCATCCTTAGCGTTGACAGTGAACTCAGCAGGTTGGTTGACCAGACAGCCGCTTTTCTCAAGTCCCGGTCCGTAAGCTTGAACCTACAACCATGAAACCAGAAATAATTGTTTTTCACTTTAAGTCCAACCAGCTCAAGTCTGCGTTTCTGCCCTGAACCAAGACAGGATTCTGGTTCTTACTGACCTTATCTGGGTGGCTGCCATTGTTAGGGACAATATAGGCCATGAAGGGGCTGTGCTCAATGTCCTCCTCATCGCAGGTCACGTGGATGGCATATTCACCAGGTTCTGTTGGCCAGTAACGGACATCACACGACCCATCATTCTGGTCCTCGCACTCGATTTTGGCCTGTGAGGGTCCCTCAATGGCAAAACCTGAAGACACAGCAGATTAGATTAGAGTAGATGGTTGGAGTTACACAGCATTTACAGTTCTGCACTCTAGTTTCAGCTTCAGTAGAAGGCAGCTGGACTTCATTTGTGGGCTTTTAAAGACGTGTCACCATTATCCATGAGGATTTGTCTTCTTTATCAAGAGGTGAAATGTCTTCAAGAACCAAAACAAGACACAGCAAATCAGATTCAGTGGATGGTTTGTCAGCATTACAATTTTTCTTTTCGTTTCACCTGAAGTAGCTTCAGGATTAAAATGCCTATGTGGCCTCAGTAGAAACAAGTGAACTCCTTTTTTGGTTCTCATGTGTCACCCTCCTCTAATTCCTCTTGGAGATGTGTCTGGAAAACTCGTGACCATAACTGGAAAACATAACAGCTCTGCATACTACAGGTATTTTACTACCTATATCTTTATTTCCATACTTGTCTCCTCTTTGCGTAAACACAGACTGCAGTTCAGACAAAAAGTGTCTGACTTTTTGTCTCGTGACTGCCACTTACACCTTAGTTAGTTGCTTCACGGTTGCACTGAGGAGTGCAGAAAACCACTCTCAGCCTGATAAATAAACCTGGTGTGATAAGAGACTCACCCAACACTCCCACATCAGTGCCGATGGACTCCACCACAAAGGTGGCAGGGTCACCCACCATGCCTCCCTCCAAACCAGGACCCCAGGCTCTGATCTGCTGAGGCCCTGCCTCCGGACTGACCACCACATCAAATGGACTGAAAGAGGAAGGAAACGGTCAAAAATGACACAATCTGCTGTGCTGTGCTGCTGTTGTGGTGATGTTACAACCTGTGTATGTAAAACATACTATGTGTGTCTGTGTGGGACATCACCCTCAGGCTTTTAACTAGGGCTGCAACCAATGATTATTTTTACCATCAATTAATATGAAAAGTATTTTCTCATAAAATGTCCATCAGCATTTCTCAAAGACCAAGATGATCTCCTCAGAAGTCTTGTTTAGTCCACAACCCAAAGATATCATGTTTATTGTCTTAGAAGTGGAAGAAAAAAGAAAATATTCACATTTAAGAAGCTGGAGTCAGGGAATTATCACTTTTCATTTCAGAAAATATTACTAAAGCTAATTTTGAGGCAACCTTTTTAAGTTGTTTTTAAAACCAGATTTGACTCATGATTCTATAAACTGAATTTTTATGTCATGCAGATCATTGAAACTGCAGTTGCTGCTCTGTCCCTATTAATTTAGATCTTTACAGCCTGGTTTTGTTGCTTGGGGCAATTACCAAGATGGGAGACTTGCCAGTGAGGACTTTGTGGTGTCTGCAAGTTATTCTGTGTCTGGATTCAAACTGTCTGCATCATAGTGAATGCTGAGGTCACAGACTCCTTGATTGTTTTAATTTACCATGTGTAAACAAAGAAAGATGACGGACAGGCTCAAGATGTGGTTTCTACATGCATGTACAAAGATGTATTTATTGTCTTTTCAGAAAATGACATAAAATGCACAGCAGCAGCAACAACAGCAAGAACAGATTATTTCTACTGTATATAAAATACAGACATAGCCACTGATTGGTTTATGGGCTACTGTTTTAAGGTTGGAATTTGCCCATCGCCATCTTGTGACTTCTTAATCACAGGATAATCCTGCATTAAAACATGCCCTGTTTTTTTCATATATTCTACTATAAATGATACCATAATTTGCAAAAACATGTGATGCCATATTGAAGAAGACTTGAAACTAACAATTCAGACCATAAACTCATTAGGAAAAATGATTACTGAGGTAATAAATCAAAGGGAAGCAAGGTCATTTTCTCATAGACTTCTATACAACTGGGCTTATTTTTGCAACCCGATGAGTCGCCTACTGCTGGCTGTTAGAAAGAATGCAGGTTAAAGTCACTTCTACTTTAGTTTTCAGACCCAGGAGGCTACATCTATCTTCTGTACACAGCTTGTTGTTAGATAGAGTAGTTAAATATTTGTAAGAAATTAAAATGTTACAACAACATTGCAGTTTCAGACTTTGATGGCTGCAATAACCAAAAGCAAACACGAGGGGAACGCTTCTCAATAAGTCAGCAAATATCAGACGTCTTTTTGCAGCCAACATTGGCTTCACTTTTCAGACCCTGTTTTTACATAAATCTGTGATTATATTTTCTTACACCAAATGTTTGTCTTTCATGTTAAAGAATTTCACTTGCTGCATGTTCCATTAGCTTGGTGAGCTAACAGCCAGTACTGGATGAAATAAAACAGACCTGTTGAAGGAGACCCTCTGAAAACCCCCTAAGACTTGAACTGTGGCCTGTGAGGACATCTGCAAAGGTTCTGTTCTGGATTATGACTGAACCACATACAGTTCAGTGTTGTTCTTGCTTGTTTCATTTACATGTATGATTTCTGAGGAGGGTTCTGTTGCTCTAGCTCTGGCTTCTTACTTGACTTCTCTTCCATATCTGTCTGGCTGCTCAGAAATATGGGGAACTCCCTGTTCTAATGTTCACAGACCAAAACACACTGTTTGCTCTACAGAGAGGTGACAACGAGAGCATGAGGTCCAGGCTGAAAGTCTTCATTCCCTTGTGGATCCAACCATTCAGATCAGATGAGGTAATGTGCTGAGGTAATGCCGTGAAACACACACAGTACAGCTCACCTCTTCGGGATGTGCTGACCCCCCCAGGTGATGGAGACGGTGTATTTCCCTGGACTGCTGGGGTAATACTCATACGAGAACACACCGTCCTGACTGGAGATGTGCTTCACTGGCTCCTCGATGCCCTCTGAACACAAACAAATAAACATTGTGTTAATGTGTGATGTCGCTTTTCTGCATCACAACATCTGTAAGTCAGATCATTTTGGGGGGTTTCCTTGCATGAATACAGGATTTAAGGAAAGAGTGTGTTGTATAGTGTACAGATTGAACAGCTTCTTGAGGCAAATTTGATAATTGTGATGTTAAGTTCTAACAATTAACCCTCAGAACCCCAAAACCTGCCAGCAGCTTTGCAATGATGTTTTTAAAAAATAAAATAAAAACACCAAAATGACAGCATTAACCAGAGAAAAACTGTAAAAAGGGAGGGAGTCATAGAAAGTTCAACTTTCTGATTGTCCTTGAACTCATCATGCATAACTTAGTTTTGTCCAAACCTTTGAAAATCATGATTTTTAAAGAAATTATTTTCCATACGTCTCATTTTTGTTGCATCAACAAGACTTTGTAAAAAACAAATTCTGCCCTCCTCGGCACAGCCCTCATGGCAGTAGTGACTCAGCTACAACAGTCACATGGCAAAAATTCCGAGAAGGCTGAACGGCAAGCTGACAGGACACAAGTATGGAAGTATTTTACATTGCTGTATCGGTTCTTTAAATTGAAAGATCTGAACACTTCCATCACTGGTTTTCTATAAGCAGGTCTGATTTGATTTTGCCTCTACAACGTCAGGGTTACTCACTGGGTCCTTTGACGAGCACCTTCAGGTCTCCACTGCCGGCGTTCCTCGTATCCACCTTGAAATCACCGACCTGTTTCACCCTCAAGCCCGACGGCTGGAGACCCCGCCCTGTTGCCCTGCACGCCCCCGGCATGCAGGCTGCCGAACAGAGACAGCACATATGAACAGGTTGTGATTTTTAGAATATTTACAGATGTGTTTGAAATCACAGCTCACCAGGTCCCACGTCTACGCTGAAGGGGCTCTTGGGGACTCCCACCCCTCCGAAGGTGACAGTGACTGAGTGCGGTCCGGCCTGGGTGGGTCGGTAGGTGCAGCGGTACATGCTGTCGCCTTTATCCTCCATCATCACCTCCACAGTGTTCTGGCGGCCCTGAGGGTCTCTGATCATAGCTGAAATGTCTCCTGTGCCGGCGCCTACACGGAGCACATAAAGAAGAGGAAACTTGCGCTGTAATGTGGTGGCAGAACACGACTCCTCCTTAGCAAATTATTTCTTCTTTCTTTAATGAGTACTGCTGGCTTCTCTCACCTGCAGTGTAGATGTCAAAGTAGGTGGGCTTGTTGGCGATGTTGCCCACAGGTTCAATTCCCGGACCTTTCACTGTGACTTTGGAGGCGTCGCCCAGCGCCTTGTCCACGTTCACCTCAAATGGACTTTTGGGAATCTGCTGGCCTGCAAACAACACTGTCACCTAGAAAACAAAAACAACTGTCCTGACTCTTGTCACACGATACATAAGCATGTCATCTTTCCTTTATCCTTCCACTAATGAAATCATCCAACAACTTCCAGTAAAGATGAAGTATTCTGCTATCTGGAGATTTTCAGTTTCCTCCAGTCTATTACAGAGCCTCTTTTTAGTGCATGTAAAAGGTCAAACTTCCCAAAACTCTGCTCCTTACACTGCCTCAAACGCCTCAGCTTTTCTTCCGTTACTTACTAGTACCTGCATCGCCATGGAAGACTTATGCATAAACCCTCAGTAGCAGCTACTTTGACATGTCCTCAGACAAAAAACAAACAGCTACCTCACAGCTCATCATTGTTTCCTCACTAGGACTGATTCTGATAGAGCTACATCCCTATGCTCATGGATCCGGGGTTGTGGTATGTAACTGGTGTTGCCTCATTTTCATCGGTCTGGTTGACCAATCAGATGCAGCGTTTCAGACAAGGTTCCACATTAATGTCCAGTATGAGAAAAATACTGTATTTCTTGAGGATTAAAGCATGTAAACATGTTCTAGTAAATGAGACAGAAATGACTTCAAAAAGTGATGAATTTAGTGACTTTGGTGTGAATTAAATGTTCCCAGCACATGTAAATATGTTTTCATTGCACGGTAATTTATTGCTTTGAAATCTGTCCTGTGAATTTCTTTTTCTATCAAACCAAAGTTTAAACTCTAAAGAAATACACTGGAATACAACATGAAGGACTTACATTAAGAACACATGAGTAGAGCTTGTTATGTTCGAGAATACAAATGGAATTTACGAGTAGACAGCCGATTATTAAATCTGATATTCAGCATTTTTCAGAATATCTGTGTCGTTTTTTCTGATGAAATAAAATAATTTAAAAATATGCATCTTTGGCTCTAAAGCAACCGCATCTCGGCATCTGTAGTCACCACTTTGTGGTCTCCAAAAATCCTGCACACAGCACTGTATGGTTCATTACTTGTCACAAGTTATAGCCCATGAACACTGAAGGATGAATGCTGAAGAGTTCTCTTTCAAACAAACTTTTCAAACCTACATAAACAAAGACTTTGAAAAAAATTTGTGCTGGAGTTTGTGTTATTTGAAATATTGAAGATGTGTTATCGGTCTACTTGATTACAAATAATCGGCCCTGAAATAAACAACAATACAAGTCTTTTAAAAGTGCAACCAAATCCATTTTGCTATTTTCTTTTTCTCTTTTTCATTGATAGAGGGAGACATAGGGTGAAAGGGGATACAGAGGAGAGAGAGACACGCAGCAAAGGGTCATGAGCTGGACTTGAACTCACAATTGCTGCTGGCGACCTGCACCAACATGGCAATGCCTTAACTCAGTGAGCTATACGCAGCCTTAAATCAATTTCACTATTATCAATCAGTATTACTATACACATGTTGACAGATAAACAAGTTCACCTTGTGAGGTCCCATGACTTGAGGAATGTAGGTGACGCTGTACGTCTTCTTGCCCTCGTTTAGCTCTGCTTTCAGCTGATCGACACAAACAGACATTTTACTTAATATGACACATAAACATAAAATCACGGCAAGTGTTTTACTTAACAGATGTCACACTGTAACACAGTGGAGGATTCAGTGTGTACCTCCTCCCTGGTGCCGTCCGGATGGTCCAGGTAGACGGTGACTGGTCCCTGACCTGCACTGAATGTGTCCACGGTGAACACAGCGGGACGCAGCACCCTGTTCCCTGTGGGCTCGATACCTGCACAGGACGAATACACATGCAGTCAGATTAAACATCTCTGTTGACTTTGTAACTGCTCATTTAATCCAAATTAAAACCCTGTTTTATGAGTCACATCCAGACTTAAGCTGGATTTACAGTGACACACGAGGTCAACAGGTGTTCTGTTGTAGACACAAGAGGTTTTGTTTTATCCTCTGTCTCTTTAGTTTTCTCTCTCACTGAAAAACTGGCATAACTCACTTTGGTGCAACATCAATCCATTTAAACCTGTGTGTTATGAATATTTTGTATATTTAACAAACTGTCTGCATATACAAGAACCTGTGCAATATCAGTGTTTATGCACATATAGAAGAATCCTGTGTAATATTGTTATTTCTCAATGTCAGAGGATTCTCATTCTAATTTCTACATATGGAAGAGTCTGTATCATATCAACACTCAACAGTATATACTTCTTGTGTATTTTGGATTTTCATATATTTTTATTCTTATTTTTTTATCTTTCTACCCCTTTGCTGCTGTAACACTGCAAATTTTCCACTGTGGGAGTAATAAAGGCTTATCCAATTTGACTCACTGAAAAAGATCATGTCTGAATGATCTTGAATATAGATGAGGGTTGGATGAATAAAAAAAGCACTTCTTTACATCTTTGTTCTGTTTTCTCACCTTATTAGTGGCTATTAGTTCCATTTCATGTACTGCATATAACCTTTTATTTACTGTTGTGTGTTTAGTGTATGTGTTAGTTAAAGCGTCCACCTCACGTGTATCATAAATTAATCATTTCTGGTTTGGAACAGTTGATTTAACAGAAACAAGCCAATGAAGAAGCCACCTTTGGGTCTGGGACACTTTCACAGCTTGAATCTATTTTACTATTTCACCCTTAAGGCCACTTGAAGCTCAAACTCCAGAAGCTTGAAGGATTATCAGACTCCAAAACACTTCATAGTTGCTAATAGTGATATGAAACAGGATTTACAGCTATGCAAACATGCTTTTTAAATTCTGTTGGGTAACCAGCAGAGTTACCGTTGAATTTGAATCAGGTCTTACTGAAGTCAGTGAGTACAGAGAGCGTGAATGTGTGTTTTAACACACTGTTGTTGTCGGTCTGAAAACAGCTACAGGTTGCTGAGTGTGTGTTCTCCCTGTAGTCATTTCCCGGTATTTTCCTCCTCAGGGTTACAGCCAAAGCTGGGAACAAATGTCGACCTCACCAGTGTGTCTGTTCGATGAGAGGGCAGCCCATTGTTCCAACTAACTGCTGCTCACTTCCTCACATTGTCAGACCAGTGTTTCCAGTGTTCCCATTAAGCAGCATGCATTGATCAACAACCAGATGACCTATTAGGACGTGTTTTCACAAACACATTAAAATATATATCAACAAATAACTAAAATGTAGTGACATACCACTAGTCACAGTCCTTTTTGTGGACATGCATCAGTTGAGATCTGTGTGTTGAGATCTGAGATTTGTGTATTTGTCTCTGTGTCGTAAAATGTTAATGTCAGCAGGTTTATTCTGTCGTGTCTTGTTGTGATAAGATTGGTTAGTTGATATAATTGTAAAACATTATTGTGTCTAATTTGAATTTTAATCTGTCACAACTATATTTAGAAGGTACATGCAACTTTAAAGCCTTCGTGTGCGTGTGTGTGTGTGTGTGTGTGCGTGTGCGTGTGCGTGTGTGTGCGTGTGCGTGTGTGTGTGCATGTGTACCAGGTCCGTATGCTCGAGCCTTCTTGGGGTTCAGTTTGGGTTTGAGTGGAGCTCCAGGCTTTAGTTTGGCTTTGGGGAACTGAGACAGGTAGGTCATCACCGACTGTTCGTCCACACTGGGGTCAATGATCTCCTCTGGAGCAATCACCTGCACACACACAGTTTACCCTAAAATTAATCAGCCTGAATGTACCTGAAATCCGATTTTGGCTCCCAGTGTGAAGACAGTGTTGTATAAAGAAAATAATTTATTTGCCGTCACAGATTCTAAAAAGATATTGGTCACATTAATATCTAGGACTGTCTTACTGTATAATTGTGGGTGGCAATTCAATGAGAAGACTTTTTATCAACATTAATGCATGAAGAACTGTAGTTTAGATGGATCTACAACTTCAAACCTCACCCTGGATTATCAGTGTCGTGTTAAATAAAAGTTAAAGGTCAGAGCAGTGTTAAGGAGAATCAAACCTGCGGGATGCCCAGCCAGTCGTCAGCCAGCTGCATGGCTTCAGTGGCATTCTCTACTGGTTTCACTGGATCCCAGGTCTCCCAGTCCGGACACAGACCTGCAAACATCAGGAAAAACAACAGCAGGTATGAGCTGAGCAGGACAGCATTGCAACATTAGGTTCAGGTTTCACTCATATACATAATATCTTATGATCAACAAAACAGACTCACTCCTGTTTATGTGTTAAATGATAAACCAGTGAGCGCTGTGTGAGCTTCAGGTGTCGGACTAACGGCAACGTCTCTAGTTTTACAGTTTGGTCTTTTTAATACGTCTGATTAGAGACACGCTGTATGTTAAAAATACTCTCAGTTAATCAGTTTATAAAACACATCTAAGTCAAACTAATGCACTGAAAAGTCAAAACGGCTCGAAACTCAAACTGTCAGACTTTTAGTTGATTGTACTTGTATTGATTGTATCGTTCAGTTTTGTGTAGATGAACAGTTTTGAAATCTAACATTTCATTCTTCAGGTGCAATATTTCAATATCACACATCAAATTTGATTATCATGTGTAATATTAATTAATGACTTTGTACCATTGCCAGTACTACTTCCTACTTTTCTATTCTAGTCCTATTTTAGCTTCCTTTTTATATTTTTAGTCATGCATTAGACTTAAATCTTACTGCTTTTCTATTAGGAACTACATTTCCTCTTGTTATGTAATTTAGTTTTCTGAGCAATATCTGGTACATATCTGTCTGTGAAGATTCTCAGTCATCCAGGTCACGGTTATCCTCGTAGTTTCAATCATAACACCTGGATTTGCTAGAGTTTCTCGAAACGTCTTTGAGAAACTCAAGTCCAGATGCTACGATTGAAACTACAAGGACCTGGCACAAGTACTTCCTTCAGGATTATTAAAGTTCTGCTCTCTCTGGTGATTCCACATTAATACTGTTACACTGTCTATGTTGCCTCGACTCTGCAGCGTTGAAACACAGAAAGTGTACCTGGTGCGCAGCTGTCCACCAGTGCTCCCAGTGCTCTGCCGTTACTCCAGTCCTGGCTGAAGTTGGTAATGGGCAGATCAGGGACTTTGTGTTGGATCCAGCCCAGCAGACGCTGCTTCGGTGTCTTTGACTCTGACTGAACACAAAAGCACAACTATAGTCAGCTGGCTCCAGAATATGAGTTGAATCCTCAGAGCTAACTCTCATGTCGACAAAGTTTCAGGACAGACGTTTATGAAAATGATGAAGTAGAGGTTACCTCTTCGGTCTCGCCCTCCCACATGGGCATGGAGATGGAGTAGTGCAGGATCAGAGTCCAGATCAGACCCAGGATCAGCTTCAGGTTCCCATCGACAATGGCTTTAGAGTCTGAAGGGGAGAAACAGGAAGAGCTCAGGTTAGATTCACGGTCTGCTTCCACAGAGCTGCAGTCGTATCTGCCGTTTACTCTCTACAAAAAGTACTGTTAACTTCTAAAACAAAGCACAAAGGGAAAAAATGACCCAATTTAGAAATATCAGAGCCACAACTGGAGCCGTCATTCCAACGATCTGTGACTGATACGCTAATAAAAGTAAAATTCAATGTGACTATTAAAACTGATTACTGAAGTACATTTAAAGCCTCACAGGCGTTCTTCACGGTGCTACAACTGCTTGTAAAATAACACTACATACAAGTTATTTCCAGGTTCAAACGATTCTTCAGATTCCAAAAGCCACCTACACCTGTGAACCATCCCCATCATGCTTGCTGTCCTTCTCAATTCCTCATTTTATGTATGTTCAGTACTTTGATATGACTTGATTACCTTTTGCATCTTTCTGGACTGTTCAGATAATTCTAGTTACTCGTTACTAATTCCAGGTTTCTGTGCTTGATTTCAGATTTGTCATTAGCAATGCTTACCCTTCTGTTCATATTAGGGCTGCATGATATTGGAAAAAACTTGCATTGCAATATTATGTTTATCTGCAATATAAAAATACACACAGATTTCACCAGATGACAATATTAGTTTTTTGGAAATAATTACTTATGACTTTGTAGAAAAAATAAATTTTGTGGTGGCAACAATTGCAAGACACAGATGACGGAGAACCTGTTTTTGGTCAACATCATCCTTTCTGGAGCAGGAATAATTCAGTAGAACTAATTGTGTGCTTTGCTGTGTGTCTCTCTCTGTCCTCTCTCTACCCCCTTTCACCCCGTCTCTTGCCCTATCATTAAAATGGGAAAAACTCCCCCCAAAATATATATAAACTACATCTTGGAAGTTTGTTTTTTTTTTAAAAAAAAGCTCTAAAATCAGAATTAATTCTGTTCTATGAGACAGACATCTCTCTACTTCTTTTTGTATCAAGCGGCAAAGAAAAACTTGCAGCATGATGTGTTTGAGGTAATTTGACAATATACTGTGCAACCCTAATTGCTAGCTTTGAGTGTCTGCTCTGAGCTACCTTACAGTAACAAATGCAGCTGTATTGTAGTGAATTCAATTGGATTCACTAGCATTAACTCCAAACACATGAGGAAGTGTTCACAGCTTAACGTACTTAGCTGACCTTTAACTCCAGGGCATGAGTGGGGACGACACAGACCAAACAACCCAACCAAGCTGAGAGATTAATGTGTTTATTTCCAGTCCTACAGTCAGTGACATTCAACCACCAGCATCCACAATTACAAAAACAGGCAGTTTTGATCTGCTGCCATTTCTGACCCAAGTGTTTGGAATCTAGCCTGCAGACTCTGTTTCAGACACCGATGAAAAACATTGAGCTCATCCAGCGACAAACTTGCTCCCAGATTGCTGTGGATATAAACAGTTTACCTGATTTTTAGCAGAGCAGAACAGAGCGCTTCTGGGTAATGCTGCTTAATAATCAGACTTCACTGTACCAGCTGGTACCTCACACCACACAGAGCTGCATTAGCCAATCTCTGGCTGCAGCACAGAGTTCAGCACGAAGCAGACAAAACAATCATCCTTAATCTCTCTGTTGCCGTTCCTCTCTCCCATGACACCGACAGTTTTCCCCCCTGCAGCACTTTTTGTTTTGGCAGAAACAACCATGGGGTGACATATGTCAAGGACACAGACTATCATACAGTTATCACGCTTTCTTTTAAACAAACTGAACCTCAGATGATTTTTAGGTACAAAATTAAACAATACATGGCGCTTAATCAGAGGGGATCATTATAAATGACACAAAGAAGTTTTTAATAAAATAAGACATGGGAAATTAACATGTTCGACAGGAGAACACCGCTGGCCGCTACTAGTATGATGGTATAATTCTGATGAACTGCGTAGGTTGTCGGCCTTTTTGTTTACACAGTACAAAAATGCATGACAAATGTTTGCTAGCCAGACAGATAATCATTCCACCACCTGAAAAAAAAATCCATTTTATTAAGACTACACCTCTCACACTGGAGCCTTCACTCCTTCAGAGCAGAGCTGCCACGATTATTTGACTTAACTAATGACTTCGACAACAAACATCTGTCAACATTTTAACCAATGCTTGTTTTTCATTTCAGTTCACTGTAAGAAAAGTTATTCTTAAGTATTGCTTTAGCTGTCTGGAGCTAGAGTTTCCACAGAATGGCAGCTGCAGCAAAATCTGACTTTGTTCGTTGTAAAAGTTTCCAAAGACCCAGTACTTCAAATGATCAGAGTAAAAAAGTGTTTTGTACGCTGTGCAAAGTTTCAGCAGCAGACCACAGCAGCACAAACACCTGGAAAAAAGAAACGCTACATCGTTTAGCTTCTCTCCTGCTCTCTGTGCTCATCTGTACTGTATTTTAATACAGAAGAATTCCCAGTAAAGCTGTTCTCATGTGCTGTCAGATGACAAAACAAATATAAAACAATGTTCTTTAAGATGGCATGTTAACCAGAAATAACTTTCAAGCTGCTGCTCTGCACTGCTAAAATCCTGATTTTACTACTGCAGCATACACGAGTTAAAAACAACCGTGCCGTGATTTAAATTAGAATTTAAAGCTACTACCAAATTCAGACAACAATTACATGATAAGAAGGAAAGGAGTTGTTTTAGCTGCCCTATGCTTGTAAAGTATCTATCTTTTGGAGTTGCACTACTGATTAAAAAAATCTGTTTTACTTATTTGTGTCATGTTTGAGTTTAACTCTCTTTAAATATGTAAACCTCTGTGTACATTTATACTGTGCTGTGTTACCAATTACAGTTTGTCAAGATGAAATAAACTTAAATTGTCATTTGGCTTTTGTGAAGGAAAATTAATTATTTTGATTGACAGACTAATCAGTGAAATAGTCAAGAGGATATTTGGTAGAAAAACTGTCATTGATGGCAGTCCTACATCTGAGTTACTGGATATGTTTGCCTCTGCTTGTTCAAGTCAACATCTGGCAGCATGTTGTTGAGTTCAGCGGTTGAGAGTCGTGTTGCCACATTGTGGGAAATCCTGTGATTCTCCCAGAGGAGCTGCAGCTCTGCTCCACCGTCAACTGTAGTCCAAACATGTTTCAGCAACTCAGGTTTAGGTGGAGCTTTGGGCTGCTGCCTCACCCACAGTGACAAAACACTGCAGTTCACACACAGACAAACACACACACACACACACACACACACACAGTGTAATGGCTGACTATCCACAGAGGAGAGGTTGCGACATCCTGCTTTCTACATTTCCCATCTCCCTCTTGTTCATAACTTTTTCACTCCCCTCCTCCAACCACTTCACTCTCTCCACCTGTTTGAATTCTTTGTGCCTCACATCATTGTAAGGCCACACCTGTGTGAGCCTATGTGTGTCTCTGCAGCAAACATCTCGTCAGCGGCCTTTCACCCTCCACACATCCACCCTGAGCTCACTGGCTCATTAATCTCACTAATCCACACACTTTCTTCACTGAAACCAGAGAAGAACCAATGACCGTTAAACCTCTGACATGGTTGTTGAGTTGATGCATGAGAAAGGGATGAAAACTGTACTTTTGTACCTTTAAGCAGCTATTTTTCCCCTTCAGTCACCTCGAGTGCAGCAAGTTCCAGCCTTTTTGGCTTGTGACACATTAATCCTGATCCACTGTGACCAGCTGCAGTTTATAGTTTTAATGTCCAAGGAGAAGATAGATTCAAGCAGTGGTTTTAAAGCTTTTCACTTGTTCAGAAGTAGGTACGCATGAATTACATGCATTTGTGTCATATCCATGTGTTTTTAGTTCCATTTTAACTCAGCTTTAGCAGTATCCTGTTAATTGTGATGCCTGACATTTACCTTGTGACTCCTTTAACAGAGTTTTCCTGGCTCACACAGGGCCTTTGGGAGGTGACTACATGACATAAACCACTATCAGTGAGCGTACAGTAAAGACAAAGCCTGTTTTTATCTTATTTGACAAAAATCTAGGCTTTTTCCTGTTACTTCTAAACATTTGATAAACAGAAATGCTTGAGTAAATGAAGCTATATTTAACAATTAAAGCAATAAAAAAAATTGAATTATTGTTTTTATTCTTAGTTCTTATCATGTTGGTGCTGGTTTACATCTTAGTGGGTGACTCCAGAAATTCCTCTATGCAGGAAAACTCGTGTTAAAGCCTCCTGACACAGAGGTTGGAAATCACTACTTTAGTGCCATTTAACAATATGAGAGAGAGAGAGACAGAGACAGAGACAGAGACAGAGAGAGAGAGAGAGAGAGAGAGACAGAGACAGAGACAGAGACAGAGACAGAGACAGAGACAGAGAGAGAGAGAGAGAGAGAGAGAGAGAGAGAGAGAGAGAGAGAGAGAGAGAGAGATGTGTGTGTGTGTCCACGTCCTTGGCGACACAGTTTTGTGAGTAACGAGGCTATTGCCATGGTAGCCCATTGTTCACATGCAGGTCGGTGAGGTTAATTAAATGCAGCAAGTCATAACGATGAGAGAGGAAAAGCGAAACAGCAACACAGAAAAGTATTTGTGGCATTTACAGAATGCAGCTCCCGCAAAGGTTCACAAAAGGTTTGAACAGCTCCAACAGTCAGCTGCTGCATAAAGTCACATAAAGATCTGTCCTTCCCCTCGGAGTCTCTCCATCCTCCTCATGTAAGCCGGTCTGGAGGCCTGACATCTCTCCATCCTCTAAACACAGACAAAACTAATACTTTACACAACAAGGTCTCAGTGAACAGCGCTGATGTAATGTTCTGGGTTTGGTCCAAAGAAAACAGTCATAAATACTCCAGCGCTGCAGCTTGCCAACACACACACGCACACACACAGACACACACAGACACACACACACAGACACACACACACACACACACACACACACACAGACACACACACACACACAGACACACACACACAGACACACACACACAGACACACACACACACAGACACACACACACACACCTGAGCAGGTAAAGACAAAACGCTATCAGTCGTATCCTCCACAGCCGCAAGGAACTGACTGGTCTGCAACAACCAGACCGCACCCAATATCATAATCATAGAGTTCTGTTTTCAGAAATCACATGAATATGGGCACTGGTATAGTATCAAATAACCAGGTTAAAATCAGTGAGCATGCTGAAAATACCAGCAGTTTATATTTATTAATAATTCATTTTGGCCAATAAGGCCGCAGGAAGGGCGAACTAAGTACACTGTGGAACATCCAGTTCATTCAGAGACCTGCACATTTAGGATTTTTTCCCTGTAGCTAAGCCATTGCTGATGAGCAGGTACAGTTTCAGTTAATCAAGATTATCTTGGCTTGAATAAAATGGGTACAAGGTATTATCCAACAGTGTGGCTGTGTCTAAATGTGTCTGCAGCACATCAGGTCACACTCACCATCTTGTTAAGTTTAATCAAACACATAAATTTTAACTGTTTTAATGACGAAGTTTAGATATCATTACAAAAATAAGCTGGATCAGTGTTTTCATTGGTACACACTAGTTTTGTATTCAGTATTTTTATATCTTATTTTTGCACATTTCTTACTGTACTTTTTAAAAGATAGTGTGAATGCACTGACAGGACTGCTGCTTAATTATATTGTACACTCTGCAATGACTGGCACTACACGGTGGCTCGCTTGTTAGCACCATCACCTCACAGCTAGAAGATCCCCGGTTCGCGTCCTGGTTAGGACGCCTGGGATCTTTCTGTGTGGAGTTTGCATGTTCTCTCTGTGCAGCGTGGGTTCTCACCAGGTACTCTAGCTTCCTCCCAAAACATTCTAAGGTTAACTGATTATTCTAAATTTTCTCTAGGTGTGAATGAGAGTGTGCTTGGTTGTCTGTGTCTTTGTGCAGCCCTGTGATAGACTGGCGGCCTGTCCAGGGTGTCCCCTGCCTTCACCCAAGTTGGCTGGAATAGGCTCCAGTGTAGAGATAATGGATGGATGGACTGTGCAATGACAATAAAGAAATTCTATTCTAAATGGCAGCTTGTATTTAGGAAAAACAGTTTTAACATTAAATAACTTGCTGTAAAACTCCTGAGGTCTCACAACCAAAAAAAAAATAAATAATAATCAGTACAAAGCATTTGTCATCATGTTGGTGTCACAGTAGCATCTACAAATAAGTCCTTGCAATGAGTATGCACAACACGAGAAATACTTCACTTCAGGTAAATCCAGGTAGTCAAGACATCTCAGTTTTTACTTTCTTTAACCCCTGAACTCTTTCCACCTGCTGTACCGCTGTATAACAAGTTACAGCCAATAAATCTAGCATGAGCGCTTCTCCTCGCCCCCTCAGCAGTATTGAACACTGCAGTCAGCCTCCTCTTTCATTCAGAGATTTATCTGTACACAGACCCATTCACAAAAACACCCCCATTTAATTCAGCCCGGCACTGCGTCACATAAACACTGTTTGAGCCTCTCATCGAGCTGCTACCCCTGCAGATACCTGCTGATTTGTTGACCCCGTCGCTATGGAAACGCAACAATACTGCGACAACAAAGACACAAATGGAGAAGTGGGCGCAGGGAGGGTTTTAGTTTGCATTAGGAGAGACAAAGAAAGTGTGAGCACGTACAAGGAGCAACGGAAAGTGAGAGGGAGATAAAGAGTGAGGGTGTGTGTGCAAAGGTGAACCGAGCTGGAACGAAATGACTCCTTATCAGCGTGGCACACCCTCGCTGCTGCAGGAACTTACATAATGAGGCAGCTTTATCTACAAAAATACCTGCCCTGTGATCCTGAAAATAAAAACTAAAACTAAAAACCTACTAACCGTCCAGTGGTTCATTACTTCAGTCTGACAACTAACCAACCTGTCAAACAACAACTTCATTTACAGATGGGACGAAGTAAGAAAGAAAGTCTAACAGGGAGAAAAGGACGAGAACCTCAGTGTTTCACAGCATATTTAAGTCAAATGTGATGACCTGAGCATTCATCTGAAGCTGCAAGGTAGTGAAACTCACTGGATCAATAGACTTTATAAAATAAATAAACCTTTAAAACTATAAAAATGAAAAGAAAGTTGTGTTTTGGGTTGAAATAACCTTTAAAATCATAACTTGCTAGTTAGGAAATCCTGTTTGGGTGGAGCAAACTTTTAAAACTGCATATCAAAAGTAGCATGTGCGGTGGAAGAAATCTTCAAACCATAACTTGTGTATTATAAAGTACTATTGGGGTGGAATCACCTTTTAAAACTATACTGGAATAGTCATACTGTGACAGAAAGTACTATGTGGGTGGAATTTGGGTGTACTTTAGCTACTGCAGTAGGGTCCCTGAAGTGTGGGGAAAAGAGATTTTCAAAATAAAAAACACCGCTATAAAGACATTCAGCCTTTGTGTTAACTCCCACTCAATGTTCTACATCGGCCCTCCCGTCTCCACAACTGTACAGATCGTGCACAGTGCCCCGCTCATTTTGTCCTACAAGGTTACCCTTGTCTTAATGGATGTGTTTAATTGCTTTATTCTTGACTAAATAGCTCAGTATTTTCTTATTGATGGTTTACAGCAAAGGAGGCCCTGGGTTTGAATCTGGGTCTGGGAGTTTTGTGTGTGGAGCTTGCATGTTCTCCCTGCATGGTTCTCCCCAGGTTCTCTGGCTTCCTCCCACAGTCCAAAGACATGCTGGAGATTCTAATTTGTCCATAGGTGTGAATATGAGCGTGCTTGGTTGTCTGTCTCTCTGTGTGGTGATGTGATGGACTGTCGAACTGTCCAGGTGAACCCTGCTTAGAGCTGGGATAGAGTCCAGCTCCCCCGACGACTCTACAGAGGATTAAGGGGTGTATAGCATGCAGCACCTGAGCACCAGTACAGGCCTCCTGTCTGTAGATGAGATCCCTCCGTCAGGTAACTGTAGTTTCTCTCTATGTCTCTTTTCCTCAGAGGCTCCATTTCTGTCCCACTTGCAACAGCTGTTCCACTGTATGACGCCTCGCAGAGACACATGTTCGGCTTCCTAACCAACAATTTACTGCTGAACAGTACAGAACAGTTGATGCCTGAGGCAGATCATCACACTGATGTCAGCCAACATGCAGCCAACCACGCCCCCCCCTCCCGAAAAAACCTTCAGTCCACCATCCAAACACTGCAACAGAGGCTGGACTCCCCATCTTCACCAGTGATCTGTTCAATGACTCATGTAAATCTAGTACGGCGTAATTGTAATTCCAGATAACATATGCCCTTTGCTTGCACTATCCACTTTGCTACTGTAACAATGTAAATCTCCCCGTTGTGGGACGAAGAAAGGATTATCTTATCTTATTGTGCTACACTGATGATCAACACATCAGGCGTAAGATCAGCTTTATAAAAATCACTAGGGCTGGTCCGATTAGCAAACTATCTGTGCTCCGGATATTCAGATCCAATAATCGCTGAATATTCAAATATTCGGTTGGTGCTGCGGTGTCGGCCGGGGGGCACCGGTGCGTGAGTTGGCAGGTCCGTGTACTAGAAACATGGCGACAACTATTCGAATATCAAAATTATTATCCGAATACCCCCACAACGGACGAATATTCGGATATTTGAATATTCAGAACCAGCCCTAAAAATCACAAGCCAAAGTTCTTGGGACCACTGAGAGATGCACTGTCAAGGTAAAAAATAATTCAAAAATATTAACTAGTAAAATCACAGAAAAACTTGTTAACCATAAAATTAAAAAAAAAAAAAAACAGAACACTGTCAGTAATGTTCACATCAAAAATCTGCATTTTCACAAATAGTAATTTCTTCTTTTACAATGTTTGACCCTAAAATGAAATTTTGTGTTTATATCAGCATCACATAATTATATATATAGTTATATATATAGTTATTAGAAAAAAAAAAAGAAAAAAAAAGCCTGGGGATACTGATCGGAAGGTCACAGGTTCGATCCCCCGTTGCGGCCACTGTGGGCCCCTGAGCAAGGCCCTTAACCCCCGACTGCTCCCCGGGCGCCGCTTCGTGGCAGTCCACTGCTCCTAACTAGGATGGGTCAAAATGCAGAGAGGAATTTCCCCAAGGGGATTAATAAAGTATAAATTATTATTATTATTATTATTATTATTATTATTATTATTTAAAAAATCTGTATTTTCAGAAAACGCATTTTCTTTTGTACAATACTTAACTGTAAAATGATTCTCTTTACTGTAATTATATCACCTAAAACTCTAATTATTTGACAGATATTTACATTTACATCATTTTAACTGCTATTTTACAGATTTTCCCAATTTTGTTAAATGACAGGTAACATCTAGTAAAGTCAAGAAAAAGAAAAAGTAACATTTTACATGACTGTAAAAAATATTTTTAAAACTGTTCAAGACTATAAATAATGTCCAGATCAAAAAAAATCTACATTTTCACAAAATAATTTGTTATTTTACAACATTTGACCATAAAATGATACTTTACTGTATTTATGTCAGATTGAAAAACTGAATTATTTTGCAGATATTTGCCATCATTTAAAAGGAAAAGTTTGTAGATTAGGGATAAAAAAAATGCTCAATAATTTTTTAGACCATTATTTTACAGGTTTTCTCCAATTTCTTTTAAAGAATTTACATGCTTAGTGTGAAAAATAAAATAAAAACAAGTAAAAATTTTAACAATACCCACATCAAAAAATATCTATTTTTACACATGCTAATCTATTCTTTACAATGTGTGACAAAAATAGCAACATTTTTGAACTATTTTATGTTATTTTCACAATTTTCTTTTTACAGTTTTCAACCATTACAGCAGTACATCATTTTTATCCAGCACCTTTGCTGCCAATTTTTTTTTTTTCCCACAGGAATGGTTTTTTGTTTACATTTTTTTTTTTTTAAAAAAAAAGCTTAATGTACAACATGGGTTGCCTTGAATTTTGGGGGAAAAAACACACTACAAATAACAACTAAATGTTACATTGGTAAATGGTTGAATTATTATGTTTTTACGAACTTTAATAATATTAAACTGTAAAAAAAGCTGATAAAGAATGTGAAGGTCTGATGGCGAAAGGATCATGGATGGAAATTCTTTTAAACAGAAAGAACAGGAGGTACCTGGGGTGGTAAACAGGATGTGGAGCTACCGTGTGTGTGTGTGTGTGTGTGTGTGTGTGTGTGTGTGTGTGTGTGTGTGTGTGTTTTGACCTATGATACACAGAGATTCCTCAGTGGTGAGATCATAACCCCTCACCCACCATCCCCCTAAATTACCCCCCACATTCCCCCTCTGAGGTCCAATGGATGGTGGCTGAGGAACAAAAGCCACACAAACAGACACTTTAAACTATATGCATGATTTAAACAACCATGAACACACACATTCAAACTGCAGTCACATCTTTTACTCAAAAAAAAAGACACACCCCACATAGAAACCCACACTCCTCCAGACACATGACATCATTCCTCTGTGCTAAGAAACTAATCACACTTTAATAATAATGACCATCATCATCATCATCAGGGTTTGGTCAGGACGTGGTTTAAATCATCAATGTTGCAATATTATAAAGTGCTGTCAAACATCCTCTGGCTTCAACTTCTCCAGTGCGAGGATTGCTGTTTTCTTTGTCATATAAGATAATGAACTGGATATGTTTTGGTTGTATAAAAAGTCAGAATTTTAAGACACCATTTTGGATTCTGAGGAGTATTAACTGACTGTGAATTAGTCAGGTCCACACTGTAGAGGTTTTATGCAACAGCTACCAAAATGTTGAATGCGGTGTTCACCAAAGTTAAAAAAAAAAGGAAATACAGGCACATTGCAGCGTTATAATGTCTCTCTGCCATTCCCACATCACTGCAATGTCAGACACTTCCTGAATCCAGGTGTCCCCACTTTGAATAGAACTAATTAGGGATGATAAAAATTATTTATTAAAATTTCATTTGCCTTTAACAGTTTAATCAATTCAAATATTAACCAGGAAGGCAGAAGATGACAGACACGAATGCTAGAAAATGTGTCGTAGTATCTGGCTGCACCACCAGGTGGAGCTTCGTATTGTTGAGTGAGATGGAGTTACAGGTGTGAGTGCTAACCGCCTGTGAGGGTGAATAAAATGAGCGCACCTCCCTGCTGTCTAACTGCTAAGTGACAACCGTGAACTTGATGAACTCTACATAAAGCTATAAACATGTGTCTGGTGGCTGTCTCATTTAGCTAACTATCTGAGGCTCATGCTAACACTAAAGTATCTTTTGCAGTTTTTTTTAATTGAATTGACTAATTCAAGCTCAGCTCAAGTTCACGGTACAAGCTTGAAGCTGTATCTGCATTTTCAGAAGAACTCAGAACAAGAAACTCTCATTTAAAATGTGTTGAATTCTGACATGATCACATAAACACACAATATGAGGAAGGTTAAAAGGTTGGAACTACCTTCTCCATAGAAAATAGTTCTTCTGAAACCAGCCGACATGTTCTGTGGAGTATCGTGACTCACAGGGATTTCATTGTTTCAACACAACCTCTACTAACCTCTGGGCGTATCTCGTATCTTCTAGGACAGTATGTTTTTAATCATTTGGGTGCACTGACCCTTGAGGCCTCCAGTGAGCTTTAACTTGCTTTAAAATCTACTTTTAAGGTCCAACATTTGAACTGTTGAACATCACATCACCACTCCCAAACTGTGGCACCCACTGATGACATCACTGCATGATGCATTGCTGTAATAACAGCGCCGCTTAATAAGAGTCACATGAGTCATGCCCCAACAGCTCAGAGGGGGCGATCCCACCAGAATATAAAAAATCCAGATTACAGGCAGAGAGAAGAAGCAGCAGAGAGGTTTTTAATGTCTTTGATTTGGTTAATGAGGGGTGAGCGAGACACAGAATCTGTGTCACTCTGTCCCTCTCTCTCTTTAATCTGGTTTTGGTTGGACACAAACATCTGCACAAATGAGGACAGGAAGAGATCAAAGACAGAGGAACACTCACAAGGATTCAGTGAATGAACTACGAAAAAACCCTTGAAACAGTGATCAAAACTGGAAGGTGCTGACTGTTGGTTCAGGATATGAGCCTGCAGAGAGTTTACGAACCAGGAGCGCTGGGAAAAAATTGGCAGAGGACTTCTGCATGAAACCCGAGTCATTATGGGTCAGGAGTTACCGCTGTGCTTAGTAGTGCTGTAGATTCCAGGTCGACTGGCCTCATCTGATCATGTTGTCATTGGTTGCACAATCACCAATGTTACCGTCATGAGGAGAAAAGCACTAAATCAACAGCCTTCCAGGATTAAGCCATTATGTCTGGCAGTAGAAGAACAATCCACCTGTTTTCACACTTTGAACTGAGGAGAGCACAAGGTCTAACTTATTGAATGTTTGCTCACAGCCAGCTTCACGCTATCCAACACGATGTCAGAGAAGACATCAGTGTGGCTACAGTTTGTTAAAACAGATGGCCAAAAAGTTAAAGTTGTAGTAAAGTTAAGTAGTAAACTTTGCAGACAGAAGTTTGAATTAGGGGTGGATCAATTATGTCTTTCAGGGCCGATACCTATATTTAGTAATCACAGAGACTGAAAACTAATACTCAGAAACAATACATCTGCAGTAAAAAATTAAATCTAAAAATTATAGAACTCCAACAGAAACCTTTGTTGAAATGCTTTTATTTATGTTTTATTTATGTTTTGTTAAAAGACACTTTTTTAGCATTTATCCTTTGGTTCATACTCCAGTTCCCCTCACTAAGTACCTAGTGCTGCATCTAGCATGGATACAAATAGGACATACTATTTCACCACAATATTGTGCTGTCAACTTTTTCTGTTGCAGTCCGTAATGCAAAATGAGCTGTCATCTGTACAAACTCAGCAGCTCAGGCCTGTTTATACATCGCCACATATGTGACGTAGCTGCACACAGGATTGTGGGTCGGATTGTGACCAGAAAAGCATGCTGCCTTGCAGAATCCAGCTGGATGTGGTAAAACAACCTGGTAGTTTTGGCATACTGCATTTGACATACTTATATATAGAGAGAGAGAGAGCGCATTTAAATTTATTTTATCGGAAATTGTTTGTTTTTTTTAAAAACAAAGCAAAACAACAATAAAATACCAATGATCAAAAAATGGGGACTATCACATGCAATGATACACCTGATATATCATCTAAAAACAGCAGCTAACTTGTTTGTGTTCCATTTTTTGTTAGTTCTTCTTTCCAGGTGATACAGTTCTATCTTCAGACATCATATACATTTGGGCAGCTGGTCTGCCGAAGTCTCATCATTTCAGTATAAAATAAAAACAAGACAAAATCAGATAACAATTAAACTGTAAACACTGGATTTTTATGTGTATTTATAGAAATCCTTTATACTACTAAGACTAGCAGGTACAGTGCATTCAGTGCACTGTGGGACATTTACTTCATCTAGAGATGGTGTGCAATGACTCGATTGGTTGAAGAGGAGGTGTGATTTCAGTCGACCAAGATGTTCTTCGGTTGAATGCAGTCCTACAAGTATGAAGTCTGACACTGACGCGGGTGGTTGCCACAGTTTGTGCACAGAAAACAACAGAAGTTAAACCATCTGTAAAACCTCCAGAGTGGTTTATGGTGGAAATATGATTTTAACGCACTATCAGAGATGCAGACAAGCTTCTCAGGACACTTAAACAAGATGCTCTGCTCCACTTTCTCAAACAGTCTCAGATTGTAGCATCAGCAGAACCAGGATAGAAAACACCAATTAAATCTAACGACATAAATAATAAAGTGCTGGGAAGGCTGTGTAGCTAAAACAAGTTAGATCCAAACAGCAGAAGAAACAGGAGAACGAAGGAGCCATGAGAGAGCTGAGTAACCAGCCCAGCGCTGCCCTGTCATTACCACACAAACATCTGGCATGACGTCTGCATGCATAAACAGGACACACACTGACAAACACACTGCAGCGTTTAGCCCTGCATGACCTCACCCCGCTGTTCCCAGGCTGTGATGTCATCAGAACCAGAACCACCATGTGGTGAGGAAGAGGAGGGCGAAGAGAGAGGGGATAATGATAGAGAGAAGAAAAAGAGAAGAGGAAGGAGAGAAGGCAAAAGAAAATTTGCTAAATGAAAATGTTAAATTAGCAATTGAGTAACCCAAAGCAGATTTTAGAGGTCACAAGACTGCATGCTAATTAAATTTAAAATGAAACCCTTTGGTCAGATCAAACACTTTTCAACTTGAGCATAACATTTTGTATCATCCTGAAGCCAGTTGACATTTCCTCCTGCGTGTAGAGTTTGTTTGGACATCTTCAAATATTTTTTAATACGAAGGCCAAAACCTGATACACAGTTTAATGTCACTTCACCTTAAGTGACTTCTTCATTTCATCATATTGAACATCTAACAACAAGCAGACAGTCAAGGGCTTTGACTACATAAAATAAAGCCCCACCCCCACCCCCCACCCCCACAAATTCACTTCAATAATCAACTGAATCCAATAAGATAATTTTTCCTGCAAAAGCACCAAACATCCTCTGAATTCAGCAGCTCAGTTAAAAGGATTTGCTGTAATTCTGAAGCAACCAAGACTGAATTTTTTGGGCTTTATACCAGATTTTTACCAATTTGTGGTGTTGTTTTAGATCGAACTGCAAGCTGATTAATAGAGAAAAGATCATCGGTGATAACTGTTAACTGCAGCCTTCCTACAGCCTAAAATGATGAAGTACTTGATTTACATCAGGAACTATCTGAGCAGAGGTGTTCTTGGAGAGTGCAGTTTTCCACATCCACACCCCGTCTTATAATTTTAAATACAGCTATCTAAGTCTGCACCAATTTTTTATGGGTTCTTTCTTTGTCCATCCTCTTTCTCTCTTAGGAATGTTAACCAACAACAGACTTGGAGCAGGCCAGCATACACCTGCATATATTCATATGATTTCTGAGAATAAAACTACGGTACAATATCTGGTGATCCAGCATAAGAAACTATAGAGGAACATAACACAAACAAGTCAACTGCTGTTTTTGGATGATCTGCCATGTTGGTTGCTACCATCGACTTATTGGAAATCCCTTTGGACAAAATGCAGCAACGCACTTTGAGTGGCAGATTTAGAGTAAATGTTCAGTAAACTTTAAATAAGTTAGACCCAGGAGTTTCCATCGTGGGGTCTTCATGGCTGGTCTGTTCCGTCTGCTACAAAAATAATGGATTAATCCTGGAGGGCTGTTGATGTAGAGCTTTTCTCCTTATGAAAGTAACATCAGTGACTGTCTGATCAATGAGAAGTTGGTCGGTTGAGAGCATATTGACCAACCAGTCAACCACTGGACCCGTAGAATAGAGACCAAATGAAAGAGGAAGAGGAGGAGAAGAAAAGTAAGAGTAGCAAAACATGAAAGCAGAGTGAAGTAAGAAGCAGAGTGAGGAAGAGGAGCGGTGTTTGAGATGTTTGTAGCTGGGCCAGGCTGCAGGAGGTTCACCACTCTGACCATCACTCAACAATCTTCAGTAAACCACTGCAACCACAAACACATCTGCAGTTCTATCTCTGTGGGGACACTCACTGACTTAATGCATTCCATATTCTCTTTAACTATCACAGCTGAATGCCTGACTTCACCCCTAAACCAGGCCTGAACCCTCATACAGCTCAACAGATACAACACACACACAACCCTCAATTCAGCCAACCCTACAATCCAACCTCCCAACACACAAACACACACAGTGGTAGAGAGCTCAGTCTACTGTGTGTGTGTGTGTTTAGTTGGACTGTCTCTATCATTTTCCTGTCAGTCTGATCATTGTCATTAGCCAAATATTTAGTGAACAGCGACCGTCCTGAACTCTACGTCATGTCTGCTGCCTCTGCAACAGCACAACAGAGAGGTGAGCGTGATTACAAATCCCCCACATCAAAAGACAGCTCAGCACCAACTCACAATGACACAACGACATGATGACATCAACTCAGCTTCATGAACAAGTAAATGTCTGCTGCAAGATGACAGGCGGCGGCAACAAAGACAGAGAGGTGTGTGCGTGCGTGTGTTTCTCTCAATTTCTGTCTGGCTTCGATGTACTTGTCTGGAATCACAAGTCTCATCAGTAGAAATTTCAAAACGACACTTTGGTTCAGTGTCACTTAGGTGAAGTGGCCCTATAGGAGGTGACTTTTCATTGCCGATATTGTACACACTGCATCAGCTTGCTCACTACTGGAATAGATAAAATTGAATTAATCGGCCTGTGAGATGCTGAAAAGTGTCCCTCACTTTTTCATCTTCACATTGTAAAATAAGATCTGCAAAAAAGGAAAAAGCTGTAGGCAGTAGAATACTGTAATGTTGGAAATAGTGCTGTCAATCGATTCAAATATTTAATCACGATTAATCGCATAAATGTCATAGTGAACTCGGGATTAATCACAAATTAAGCCCACATTTTTACCTATTGTAAATGTCCCTTGAATTGTCATTTTAATACTCTTAATGTGGAAGAATGGATCGGCTTGGTTTGTGGTATTTCAGACTGGATGTGCTACAATGATAACTCGGTTCACACTGACAATACACACACATAACTTGGGTCTCATCAGTCGACCCATCTCGCAACTTTTTGAAACTAAACTTCTTATTCAGAATCTTGTTCACATCCATTTTGGTGTCTCGCGCTTGTCATCCACACAAAACGGTAACCTACTCTTTTGCAGCTGGGAAGCAGGCAAGACCAAAAGAGTGTGGGGCGTGTTTGTTTTGTGTTGGTCTACAGCCTGATCTTGTAGTTTTTCTAACATTGCTAGCTGTGGCCACAGCTTGTGGAAAAACTACACGTTTACTAGGTCAAAAAGAAAGTTAATGTTGCGATAAAAAAATTGACGCCATTAAAATTGATTTGCGTTGACGCAATATTTTTGACAGCACTAAGTGAAAGCAATAAAAAAATAAAGGCAAATATCTGCAACATATGAAACTTTTTAAAGGGAAGCTCTATCTATCCATCCATCCAACCATTTATCTAATCACTTACACGCTAAATTTTTTAAATCAAATACTGGTAAATATTTGTATAGTAATTATTTGTTTTCTTCTGTTTTTATATACAGTAGGAATGGTGTAATTTTACAACATAAAAAACTAAATACCGTTTATAAAAACACTGATTTTTGATGTGGACATTATTTACAGTTTAGGCCGGGCAGGGTTTTTCCTTTGTTTTTAAGTTAAAGTTAACATGTAAATTAAAACCTTTTTTTTCTGATTTTACTGATTATTATCTGTAATTTTGTAAAACAGGGAATATCTGTAAAGTAAAAGTAAATTGTTCAGGAAACAATACAATCAAAAGCCGTCACTAACTGATGCAGTTTTTTCAGTGCAGCACCTTCAGTACTAACATCGATTAATCTCCTCCAATGACACCTTTGAAGGTTTCTGAAGAGGATTTAATGTCACATTTGTTCCCTTTAAGCTTCACACTGGAAAAAAACTGCAAAAGGCTTCTACATTCAGACCTGAAAGCAACAAAGACGCTTTCTCTGTGGAGAGGAGGTGCATGTTAGTGTGTAAGTCTAGATCCTGGCCTCTCTCATGTTACCTTTTCTGCAGCAACACTGAGGCCTGTGTCTCACACAGCCTGTTAGCGTGGGAGGGAAGACAAACAGCACAAAGCTTTACTTCTGCGTATACATTGAACATGTTGGAGGTCGACATCATGAAGTGTCCACTCAAAGCTCCTTCCCTCAGGAGAATGTGGAGCATCTCGTGTTTTAGCAGCTTTTTGAATCCTCATGTCGACGGGAGCTTTCTGGTCCAGTCACACCTGAATGAGGCTTTTGGCAGAAGCACTACATGTCTTAGCTCGGTGTGTTGTTTTCAGGACACTCTGGACCTCAGAAATGCAGAATTTGCACCGTTTACTGCTGACTAAGGTGGAAGAGCTACAGTCGTGAACAAAGGTTTACATACTGAAACATATGCATCTGTCGTATAAAAAATTCATACATTTATTATATGTCTTCTGAGAATATGATCAAATCTGTAGGGTCAAAATCATACATACAGCAGTTCTAGTATTTGTTAAATGTTGTTTGGCCAATTTCATCTCAAATAGGCACTTCTGGTAGCCGTCCACAAGCTTCTGGCGAGTTTCTGGCTGTATCATTTAATCAGACTTTAATCAGGCTTCTCCTAGTAACCCTAACCCAGAAGATCAACAACCGTTTTAGAAAATATCTGGTTTTAAAATAAAAGTCAAAAAAGTTGGGGAGGAAACTGAACATAAAAACCTCAGGTGGAAGATTGACTGCAACTCCCAAGATGCATCTGAGCAAGAAACATCCAACAGCAAAGTTTAACATGCAGTTACAGAGCTAAAACTTACACTAGCAGGGTTTCCAGTGATCTAGTTTTATGTTTATTTTGAAGAACTGCAAGAAAAAAGTTAGAGGAAATTTTTTAAAAAAAACGTCCCCAAATATTTTATGGAAGAAAGAAACACCTCAACTACAATTACATGTTGAAAATATTCTTGAAAGTAACAACCAGATTTGTAGTTGTAGACAAACAGGGTGACATCAACAGGATGTTTGTTTCTCCCTCTTCAGGGTTTTTTCTTGGTGCTTTAAAACAACTGGTTGTGTTTCCAGCTTCTTCTACTCCATTTCTTACAGCCATGAGTAACGTAGCCCCTGCCCGGCCTAGCTGAATCACTTCAAAGAAGTTACAGGAAATGAACCTAATGAACATTTTCTGTTTTGCATCATTTCAAAAGTTTGCTTCAAATTCCTCTGATAATTGGATAGAAGCACATCTACTTTTCAATTCAATGTACTGTTGAATTCCAGGTCAAATGTGGGTCAAATTTGTAATTATGGCACTGTTTGTTGCAAATTCAACAATGATGAACAACAGCCAGGGCTCATGGGTAGTGTAGTTAATAGGGAAGTCCAGGTCAAACAGACAAGCAAAATCTGATGTCTGATAAACAGCTGAAAGAACTAAAAGCAGTAATACCATAAACCCCTCATATCATCACACTGAGGGTATAATTTAAATAAAATGATGAAATGATGGAACAGATATTGGAAAAACATCTGCAGAGACCAGAGGCCTCTCCCACTTCGGTCACCAACTAAACTGTTAGATAACATTTTTTCCAAGTTGCAGCATCTGTTTCCTGAAAACTTGTTCAAATCACGGTTTCTATATAAACTGCTCAGTAATTGTTCAGCCTCAGTCATGATTCTTGCTTCAACAAACAAACTGACATTTGCACTGTAAATAAACTAGGAATGGAACAGTGTGATGTGTTTACATGCTGCAAGGTAACTCCATTTCTACAAAAACCTCAGTCCACAGGATCTATAGCAGCCTGAGGAAAAACAATCCAATCAACCACAAAACGAGGAGCATGGAGAGAAATCTGTTGGTGTTTTAGCACTGATGGTTTTATAGTGTCTTTGGAATATAAAACCATGTGAGGGTGTGAGTTTAGACCTGAAAGCAGTTTTGTCGTCTCATCTTCCCCAGAAATGTTTGTTCCAACACTGCAGGCTGTCTCCGATTCCTACAAAACCACCCTTCAAAGTGAGAAACACACAAATAAACTGCAGAGGTTGTGTGGACCTGTACATAAAATCTGACTTTTTCTAGTTTCAAACCTATTGCAGGTGACATGTTGTGATCTGGTTGTGATTATTGATCTGGTTGCACTTATGATGAAGCGCTGATCAAGTTAGTGGAGGCAGGAAACGGGGAGCTGAAGCTCATCTGGACAGCATGTTAATGCTCCTCCACCAGCTGACAGTTGGTTCAAGTTGCATTAGCAACATGTGCAGCGAAAACCAAAGAGGAGAACGAAGGCAGGAGCTGAAAGTATGAATATGAAAATATAAAGGAGTGAAAGTGAAGAGCTGAAGACAAAGAAATTTGTGTCGGAGTTGAGGAGCAATGAGGTTTCAGTGAGTGAGAACATGGCCAAGCCAAACGCTCCTGCCAGCTTCCATTTCTACTTATGGGAACCTTCGAGAGTTAGGAGCACATTTTATGGCTCTATGGCTCCAATTTTCAAAGGAAATAAAAACAATTCATGACTTTAAAATAAAATATTATTTAACATTTTGCTTTGCTCTGGTGGAAATCTCCACAATGACTAAACAAAGTACAACAGAGTCTTAATCTGACTATTTGAACCTGGTACCGTCAGTCAGTCAGTTCCTATGAGATCACATAAAGCCTGAGGGCTTTAAGATGCGCAGCCGCAAGCAGGATTTGTGACATCACAGCAAGTTTGTAAAACAGTCCAGGTTGGCTGGATGAGTTACACAACTGCAATGTGGAAACTTGAAGGCTGCATTGCACAAACACTGAAAATGAATTTCTGGTCCCGTCGGAGTTTGAAACCAAGTAAAAAACAACTGAAACTCAATACGGAGAAGGTGCAGATGTCATCTTAAGAATTTTTAAACAGACAACTGAACTGGAAAATCATATCTGAAGGTGAAGATGGCAATGATAATCATTATTATTATTATTATTATTATAGGAAAGTACTTCATCTCTCAAATTACTGAGGTTCCATTCAGCCATAAATTAACTTAAAATCATGGAAGGCTCCAACTTTGAAACCAGTAGACCATGATGATGAAACATGGTCCTTAAATAGCAGACAGTCATCTACCACTTTTCAAGGAGATACACTCACATCACTCATTGCTTATGGAAGTTCCATCAAGCACGACATGCCCAGACTCATTTGAAGGTACTTGTATAAATCTGACGTGTTGTTTTCCCAGACTGCCTTCTTAATCATTTGATCTGTCAACATTTTGAACCTCAAAATCCACAACTGGATTTAAAGGCACATTAAAAAATTGCTAAAATTTCACCAGGAAACTGTAAAAACAGAAGGGACAGTCTGACTTTCAATTTTCTGACAGTCTTTGAACTACTCACTTGCTTTTTTTGTCTTTAAAAAACATCACTATATTTTACATGTCTTCTTTAACAAATCAGCAAAAATAAATCATTTGCTCCAACCAGATTCTATGAAAAACCAAAGCCACAACAACTAAGAATAAATTAGTGACTCAGCTGTGACCAACAATCATGTGACAAAAGTTCAGGACAAAATTCAGGCTAATGCCTACGGGCACTTGGACAAATATTGCATCTGTTGATTCAAGTTATTTTTTCCAATTCATGTAAACAAATCAAAGAAATTCAACTTTCATTTTGTTTTGTTTGTTTTTAATGATTCTGCCTTAATTGAATTCTCTTTAGTTCTATTCATGGTTGTGCCATTATCATAGAGGTGCAGAACTATATTTTGAAGTGAAAAATTAGCCCACAGAGAGTTGAAATATGACGTGTAAAAAAAAAACAAACAACAACAACAAAAAACCCCTTTGTGTTCAGAGGGTTAAACTAGAGTCAAAGATTGATTCCAATCTGTTATCATCTCCACCTGCATTTCTTCACCTAGTTATCTTTTCTCATGGCACCTAAATGCCTTATAAGACATTAGGTGTCCAAGTAATGTGACACGTCCTCCTCATGGCCACACCCCCTTCAGTCGATAACAGCCAATCACTGACTCTGTTTACGGAGGTTACCATGACAAGATGTGGAATGTGCCTCACTTCACCCTGACCTTGAGGAGCTTTACTGCTCGTGTTATCAATCACTCCTCTGTGTGTGTGTGTCTGTGTGCGTCTGTGTGTGTCTGTGTCCGTCTGTGTCCAGCCCCCACACCAATTGTCCTCCATTATAACGAAAGTGAACAACAATGTCGCCAAATCGGTTCAGCTGAATCTGGTGTCTGTGAGCCTGTCACTGCCTTCACGTTGCACAATTTTATTATTTATGAGAAATCAACCAGAAAAAATCTGAAGAATTACGACAGAGAGAATGATGTCAAAAGGGGCAGAGAGGACTGACTGTGAGCTTCAACAGTTTGACAGGAGAGACTGAGAGTTCGTGACTCATAGATGAAATAAGCTAGTGAGGATCACACCATATTTCACTTTTACAAGAGAAAAGGCTTCAGTGAAGACAAATACAGTATTTAATATGCATTATTAAAATGTTTATATTCCTAGGCTATGTTGTGTGATCATCTCTTTTCACACATTTACTTGTTTAATTGATGTTGAGTAATGTCCGCTTTGACACTGTAAATTTGTCATAAAAGCTGCTAATGAATAAAATCTTTATTAGTAGCACATCCCGTACCACATCTTCTGGAAAGAAGGCACAAATGCCGATCAACACTAAACAAGCTGCTGCTCTGTTGCATTAACAACTTTTAAACAAATTATGCAGAACAATGACTGCTTATAGCGCATCAGTGTTCCCACTTGCACAAACATAATGCCAGAACCAAATCCACTGCGACAGAAAAATAAAAAGCGTCGCAGTAAAGTCTGAACTTTTAAACCAGGACCTGAGAGCAGACATCTATCAGCTGGGAGAGTTCAGCGAGGCGAGCTGGCTGATCGCTGCTGTTGACACACAGCGTCATGGCAACAAGCGGCCAAAAGAGAAAGAGAGAGTGTGAAAGTAGGAGTGTGTGCGAGCAGAGTGTGTGTCTGTTTGCAGTGTGTTTTCTGGTCCACGACGGTGGTCAAGTTAATATGTGACAGAAACAGAGAGCTGGTAGTAAATGTCCTGCAGGATACCAAGAACCAGCTGCTCTGGTTGTTAGCAGATTTACAAGTTGGTAATTTATTAATGAAGGAAGGAAAACACACAAAGCTATGAAAATCTGGCAGCAAAGGTGCCAGAAAAAATACAGGAGAAGGGAGGAATACTGTAATGTTCCGAAACTGTAAAAACAATGAAAATAACACTGAACATCTGTAAAATAATTAAGTATTTTTAGCTGAATGTAACGCAATAAACTCTATCATTTTATGGTCACAGGTAAAAGGAAGGAAATTACTGTGTAAAACTAGATTTTTTATTTGGAGCTTCAGTCCTCCCCCAACACAATCTCCCAAGTCACATATTTTGTATGGAACGTTACAGATACAAAAGTAATTACATACAGTTCAAATTTCCTACAGACAATGCGGCCTTTACCCCATCCGACCTAATGAACAGGTGCAGCCTCTAGCGCTGCAGCTCCTAACAGCCTCCCAGCTTCTTAGACAACTGGCAATAAGAATGCCGGCCCAACCGTGCGTATGTCGCTCAGGAAGGAAAGAACTCCACCATTGTCGCCGTCTGTCACGTAGAGCCCCAAAATGTCATGTGGTCAGAGAGCGTTACCCCAAAAACAAGAGTGCCCTCTGGTGGCTTTTAGAGTAAACCGCATTTAATTGTTTACATGGTTACACTTGTATTAAAAAAATTCCTGGATGGAGATGGTGATCCAGATCAGTCCCAAATTTTATCATTTCTTCCTTGTGTCCCATTTCACACATTTCCTCAAAATTTCATCCAAATCTGTCCATTACTTTTAGAGTTATCACATAACCCATCACATGACCTCCTTGGCGGAGGTAATAAACTGTAAAATAACAGTTGGACTGTTTAACCATTTGTTAATTTTTAATATACTTGCAAATGATGGCAAAAATCTGTAAAATAATTAAACTTATTGCTGGTTTAAAAACAGCAAAAACAGTGTGATTTTACCATCAAACCACTGTAAAAAAAAAAAAAAAAAAAACAACGATTTTTGATGTGGACATTATTTACACTTTTCTGTTCCGTTTCTTTCTTTTAAAGGGTTAACATGTAAATTAACATGTTTTTTCTGTGTTTTTTCTTTTTACTAGTTATTAAATGTAACTTAACAATCTTAAAAAAAGCAATTTTATTAAACATTTTTCAATCCTTAATATACTTCATATTTAAATGAAATCAAACACTGGCAAAAGAAAAAAGTGACAGATGGATGTTATTTACAGTGTTGGCTGGGGATTTTTTTGTTATACTGTTAACATGTAAATTAATACATTTGTGATTTTACTAGTTATCTATTACAGCTGCACTAAAGGAAAAAGGGCATGTTACCTTTAAAAATAAAACTGAACTAAAATTCCCCATTTATTTTTTAAAGACAGAAACTCTAACAACAGTCAGAACTGATGGAGTTTCAACTTTCAGCTATAATTGAACTATTTATGTGTCACATCCAGTTGAGTTGCTTCAGAAAATTAACCACATTTATGGTTAAATTATCAATTTCATCAAACTCACTTTATTGTTATTATATTTAAATAAACCGTTTGCATCAGATTCTGTAAACAAAAATAGAATTCTGCAGAGCCACTAAGAAGCTGTAAGTGGCTCAGCTGTCACTGACAGTGCAGCATGGCTCCTAAATGTTCTACAGAGGAGCAGGTTGTAAGCAAGTTGTCATAGAAGATACATTCAGCATGGTGAAATATTGACAGGGTAGTGTTGAAATTCAATATCATTGTGCATCCCTGTCCGTCTTCCTGCTGCATATCAAAATGTAACGCATGGTTTTCCTCCAGGTAAGAACAGACTGAAGCTGGTGTCACTCCAGAGAAAACCGTCACACTGCAGGTTAAAGTCACTATTCAAAAACACAGCCTGAAGGCATCGCAGGTTAACTGTGAAAATGAGGTCACTCGGTCTGATGAGGGTCACAACTGAAAGCTACAGATCCCGTCGGGCCTGTTCTGTGTGATTTCACCTCACTGTTACACTCACAGATATAGGACAGCAGAGCAGGCAGCGAAAGGCCTTTTAAGGCAGGGTCGCATTACATTTCCTCTCAACAAAATAAACCTGCAGCGGGCCACGACAAAGGACAACATGTCACATATCCGAGAACAATCACAGGCTAAACCGTGAGTAAGGACGAAGCTACAATTTGTAGTCGTTTCGTGCATTAAAATACAAATTATAGTGCTAAAACAGGCTACAATAATAACTACTCCTTTTGCATGCATTGATCAATTGGCACATCCACTCAGAAGTTGAACAAAGCTGGACGTCACTCAAACACACAAATATCACACCTGAATAGAAGAAAATGGAAAATTTGGATATGAAATTCTGGAAATAATTAAAAAGCTGGTGATTACACTTTTTGTTGTGCAATATTGCTTGCAGTCTGTCCCAACGGATGAGTCTAATTGCTGGTGTTAAGTAGTTGCATTCTGCGTGACTGAGGCTCTTTCTGTAAATAAAAAAAAGGTTGGTGGCATTTTCTATTTTTTTTTCTGTAGTAGTTCGATCTCAGCGTTTCTGCAGCTGATGAACACACTGTACACTATGTTCTCTGCAACAAACAACTGACAGTTGAAGAGCTGATAAAGAAAGTGGAACACACAGAAGCTAAAGAGCCAGGTATTCTTCTCAGGAGTTGGTGGAAACCAAAAAGAGGTTGAATACACTCTGTAAGGAGCAGCACTGGCTCAGTTTCTGACAAGAACTAACACAGGATTCATAAACAAGCAGAGGAATCTACATGTTCTGCTCCGATTGATCATCTAGCTGACAATTGCTTCAGCGCACAAAACAGACTGAAACTAGTCTCCTGCTCCAGCCATGACGCAACACACCTGTCAGCACAAGTGGATGGCCAACACCCTTTTTATACAACACACACAGACATACACACCTGGCCAATGTCCAGACAGGCAGGTAAAACACACACACAAGGTTTTGCAATCTCAGACTGACAAAGTGAACTCCAAACACACTCAAAGTAAGGTTCATTTAGGGATAATTTCTCTGAGACAGTGAGACAGTAATCACTGTTCACTTAAAAGTCAAACCTCTCTTAAAGGATAAGTCAGTTATATTTTCTCAACCTGCTGTATTTCTTAATATTGTGTCTCTATGGTTCATACGAACTTGTTTCTCTCCACCTCTGTTGTAGATATTCTGGCGCAAAACAGCATATATTAGGGTTAAAAGTTCAATCTCCCTGCAGCTTCCCAGCTTTTCCAACAACCTCTGTACAGGGATATCTGCTGTCTGACCTAATCTACTGAACTTAAAGGTAGCAGGACCCCACAGAGCCACAGTAACAGGAAATACGCCGGGTTGAAATACACCAGAATTACCATTAGCATAGCATAATTCTGCACACTTACGTCACATTATTTCAGGCTGAAGCAGTTTGTGTTAAAAGAAGGTGGATATCTGAAACTGCAACTCAACCACCAAGTAGGATTATAGAGAAAAGAAAAGACAACAAGTCTAACAGCTAAATCATGCTTTACATTTTACCATACCAAATATGTCAGTTGGAAAAAGAAAATTTCAAGTTCATGTTCCTTAAAAATCAAGTGGCAGCCATGCAAACGCTTCATTTGGAAGGAATCTAATCATTAAAGCACATATTTAAGTCATCTTTAAGTACATAGTCCTGATTACATCTTTATTCTAATCCTCATTGTACTTTTGTATTTCTTGTCTTGTTTCCTACTATGCTTCACTTCTATCAAGCTGCTGTAACATGTGAGTTTCTTATCTAACTTGAACCAGTAGCATGAATGTTACTTGTTAACTTTATTTTTTTTAAATTCTATGGTACCAATTAAAGCATTTCATTGAAGTCCGTCCAACAATCCATTCTTTCAGTGTAAGGAAGGAGGCACTGAAGCACCTTTTCTCAGCCTTCAGAGAATTCAACCAGGCCTTATCATGGCTGCTACTTAGATACTTTGATTTCAAACAGGAACCTCTCCAAGAGGGAAAGATAACTCTACTGCAACCTCAGATCAGACTTTTTACTTCCCACTTGTAGACAGGGTTTACCTCCATTTTTTCTGTTTAAAGGCTCACAGACAGCAGTTGACAATTTCTTTTACAATCTACTTTTCTAAATCCCAAATTATCTTCTGAAAGTTTCTGTTTAGAGAGGGTGAGATTTGCAATACTGAGAGATTAAAGCAAACCTTGAGGATGGCAACCTGCAGCTACCAGTGAAATCGAGACTGAAAATGAACAGACAGTTCATAAAAAATGTCTGCAATCTCTGAATGGACCAATGTGCTGAAAATATTTCTCTGCCTGCCTCAGTGTGTTACAGACAAAAGCCAGGAGCCTCCTGGAGGGGCCCGACACCACAGCTAACTATTAACAGACACACTCCTAGTTCAGACACATGACTTTGTGTGACAGCAGCAAACATCTCCTTCTCACCTCCCTCCCTCCCTCCCTCCCTGCGAGGCTGCTGCTCTCTCCTCGTCACAGAGGTGAGGTATCTGACACACTGCTGCTACCTGTGAAACACTGGATCCTCTCCAACGTGGCCACAAGCGCTTTACAGATTCTGACTCACTGTGGTTGTGACGATGTATCATTTTCCCAGTAACACCATGTCCCACAGTGAGCGCTGTACTGTTCTGACATGCAAACACAGCTGAGGTCTTACTTCATAAATGTGCACCAGAAGATTCCTACACCTTCTGTAACTATTCGATTCAGTTTAATTTATAAAGCGCCACTTCTCAACATAAATCATCACAGGGCTCCTCACATATCAAGGTGAAGACCTCACAGTATATCACCTGCATTAACGCTCTGAACCCCAAACCCTGCTCATGAGTCTGAAGGCACGTTGTCTTACCTCCAAAGCGACACCATTTATCAGAGCCAGAAACTGGGAAAGCAGAAAGAGTCCTTGGATTTTGAACTTACAGACGGTCCTTGAACTCTTTTTCAACGGGGAAAACTTATCTAAGCTTAAAAATGTGATATTTCATCAAAATCTGTTAAATTTAAAAATTTGCTAAAAAAATTTTACATGAACCAGATTTTGTGAAAAGCAAAAATCCCTGTGCTCCTCATCAGTGCAACAATGAAGCCATTTCTGACATGGTGTTCCCACAAGTATGGAAATGTGGAGGCAAGCATGGAAACAAAATAAATATGGAAGTAGTCCAATATCTTTAGTATGGAAAGCCACCATTCTTTCCAGTATTGGTAACACCTGTGGACACACTGATTCCAGGTTTTTACAACTTTTGTAAAATAATTAAAGAAAGGTAACCATCTTTTTTTATTCATGTCATTATAACGGTCTTATAGTGCACAGCTGCAATGCAGTTTTGTTTTGCTCAAACAATAAAATTTAACAATCAGTGATTTGTGATCCGTCTGCAGCTCTGAAAGCGGAAATAAGAGCAGCTCTGCCTAGCCCAGTGTGTGTGTGTGTGTGTGTGTGTGTGTGTGTGTGTGTGTGTGTGTCCCACCCAGTCAGTCATTTCCTTTCTAGTGTGGAAAATCAAACCTCCACCACAGTTTTACGTTGCTGAACGCGCTCCGACCTCAGCTCACTCCCATCACCAAACGTCGACCAGCCTGAGGACGGCTTCCCACTCACACCGCTTACTTTTATTTTCCTCCTGAACCAGACTTTATTCAGAGAACTCTGCACATCTGAAGAAGAAGAAAAAAGCTTCTGTGGTGTCAAGTGAACTCAGAGTCTCACAAAAACAGACTCTACAGCTGGTGAGTCGAGTGGACACATTTAGACATTCAGAGGACACGTGGTGCCAGTTTTTGTTTTAGTCTGGCTTTAATTAATAGAGTCTGAATACGAGGGTGTGTTAAAGTGCGCACAGATCCCTCTGGCTAGGAAACAGGTGAATCCATCACTCCACAAACACACCAGGTCCTGCCACAGGTAACCGCAGGCTGCAGATGATGTGAAAGCCTGAGAGGTTTCTTACAGTGTGAGTGAATGAAGGTATTAATCAGCTTGTTGACGGAGACACAGACTGAGGCTGCGTTCACTTACTCTGTTTGACTCATCGGCAGCTAAGAGGCGCCTACAAATGTCTCACAACAGTAGGAAAACTACAGATGGTATTATGGGTAAAGGAAGAAGGGAAGGACACATAGTGACTGATAAGACCCAATCAGGAAGCGTTCATGGGTGTCTGCGTCGCTGTTTCTACCAGTCCGGACTAAAACACAACCCTGGAGTTTTCAAACTAAAACAGGGACAGCAGCGTTTCCAAAAGTCACATTTTAAGGGTCCTACAATGATGGAGTGGTGTGTAAACATAGCAGAAATGATGCGTTTTGGAAAAAATTATTCATTTTCTCAAAGAAAAGATGTAAAGAGAAGCAGCAATGCTGATACAGCCCAGTGTTTACTCTCTAATATAGTACAGACTCCAAAAAACACTGAATCCTTCCAATGATGCAGCTCAGCAGTGTCTTTCATTAGACCGTCTCTGCCAGGTAAACATCTCTCAAACGCCACATCTCAGTTTATAAATCTGAGAAGCTCAAGTTGACACCAACCTCAAAGTAACAATCCTTCTTCAGAAAGGTTAGAAAGCTTGAGTGTGATACGAGTTTTGTCATTTATATCACAAATGGTGTCTCCCACAAATCCCTCCATGACTTCAAATGGCCCAGAACTCAGCAGCCGGCATCATCACCAGAAGCCCCTCCTTCCACCACATCACCCCCGTCCTCCAACAGCTTCACCGGCTCCCAGTAACATTCAGAGCCACCTTTAAAATCTTCCTCCTCATCTTCAAAGCAAATCCACAACCCCCTTTATTTTATTGTGGTTTTATTCTCTGTAAAGTGTCCTTGAGTGTTCTGAAAGGTGCCGTTTAATAAAATGTATTATTATTATTATTATCAGTGAAGGTCACATAGATAAGAAAAACTCCTCTCTGTGTAATGCAGCAGCACAGTTTAACAGCAACACAAACTTCAGCCTCATAAACGACTAAACAGTTCAATCAGCACTTTTTAAACAAAAACTGAATGTTATAATTAGCATGAAGTAGGATTCAGAGTGGGATTGATGTATTAAACTGCAACAGATTTACATTTATTTTACCAGGGGAAACTGCAGGAGATTTAAAAACCTCTTTAGCAAAAGTCAAACACAAAAACAAGCAACACTGACAAATTTATTACCACTTCTGGGTGATCAGTGAAAAATCTTAAGGGCAAGCACAACCTCCTAAGACATTCACTGATGCTGGCTTTGCACAGAATTCCTGCAAAGCAAAGTCTCAAATCTGCACAGAGAAATCAGTGTGTAACTCCACTTCACGTAGGGAGCTACAGAAATAAAATCTCTCTTCAAGCCTTTGTTCGAAAAAGTCCACAAAAAGATGCTCTGTGAGCAATCACTGCTAAAAATGTGTATTTTAGATACAATGTTGAGTTAAGTGTCACATCCCTTGACACAAATTTTAGAGTCAATGACTGTTTTTAGATTTATCTGGCATCAATTTATTCAATCAAATTCTTCAATAAATCAGCCTTTTATTTAAGAAAACAGAAGTTTACTTTTAGCTTTAATAGGTTTTAGTGTTTTATTGATTTATTTATTCGTCAGTATTATGTCTTGTTTATTTTATGTTCTCTCCTTTTAGCTGCCCAGGCCTGGTGTGATGTTGTTGTTAACCAACTAATGCGTTTTAGCGCTTTATTATTTTATTTTGTGTCATGTCCTGTTTATTTTATAGGTGCTCTGTTTTTAAACAGTGTGATGTTGTTTTTAAATTTATTATTTTTTAGTTCTTTAATTTCCATTTAATTTTGGATGCGTCCTAATCTTGCTTATTATTCATATATTGTATTATTGTCATTTTTACTATTATTTGTCAACTGCGCTGCCTGGTCTCCTCATGTATTGCCTGACTGTTTTTATAATCACATGTTTTGATTGTGAAAGCACCTTGTGAACACTGTCCTTAAAGGTACTATATAAATAAAGTTATTATTATAAAAAGGTCAGCACCAATCTACAACATGACTATTTTTTCACGGTTTGTTAGTAACATTAGGATTTCACAACTACAAAAAAAGATAATGCTTACTATTATAATTATTAATGTTCACTGTTCATGATGAAGCAACGTGAATGCATCATTACCAACAAAATACCCAAGTAACAGCCCAAGAATTGGCTTGATAAATAAAAGGAAGAGACAAGAAGAGAGCCAACCAAGCACTAAGGCGATGCATTCAAGTACAAAATATCCCCAAAGTTGAGCGCGAGCAGAAACGTAGCATCTTTTTCAGCTTGCAGTGCTTCATCAGTTCCCCAGGGTGCACATTCAGCTGCAGGAACACACTGATCGACAGGAGAGGTTTGCTTTTTAAGGCAAAATGAGGCAGCAGAAGAAGCAGTTGTCAATAACAGTATGATTAAAAAAAACATTTAGAGCTATTAGTGCAAATTTAAAGACTGTAGATACTCTGTAGATTTAAATAATGAACCACATAATAGGAAAATGGGCAAACATTTGTCTGCTCAGCAGCCAAAGAAACTGCATGACACCCAAAGATACACTGATGCTTCAGAGTCGGACGCACTGACAGCATATTTATTATCCGAATGAATGAAAAGGAACTAATGAGAGACTCAGAGTGAAGAGGGGCCTTCACCACTTCACAGTCTTTTTGAAGACAGAAGAAGAAGGCTGAACCACAGCACAACCAGGAGCTCCGTCATCAGTACTTCATTACTACAGTGCTTAAAGCAGCTGGACACACATGCAACCCTCTTTAAACTCTTCAGTGTGCAACATTTGACAAACACGGAGAAAATCTGCACACTCAGCTTTACGGCATCCAGGGAAAAAAACAGCTGTTTTCAAATTAATTATTAAGATCCACAGATCATTCCCTAAATGTATCAATTTAAGCCCCCACTGCCAAGCCAGAACCCAGAAATATTCCATTAACCACCATAGAAGATAAGGAAACAAGCAAATATTCTAATCTGAAAGCTGGAAATACAAACCTTTGGCACATTCGAGGCAAAAATTAAATCAGATCCATCCATTGTTCCTGCTGTATTCCCTGTTTATTAACTAATTTATGAACTGACTAATTAGTTAAGCTCTAAACAATAGTCTGGAACAAATTTGCATGTATACAGTCAAAGGACATTCATTAAAATCAGATGTGTGGTAATTATGTCCGGGACACAACAACAGGCAGCTTGTAAAAGAGAAATATGAAGCAGAAACATAAACCACATCAGCTCTTATAAAGTTGACAAAGCCCATTAACAACATTTGGTTCTGGCTTTCTTGTGAATTTTTCAGGAGGGTGAAATATTTCCGTCCACACTGAGGAGGCTCATGAACACAGGTGTGTCCCAGCTCAGTGGGAGTCTGCTCATTAAAACACACTCAGCTGTTGTCATGTGGAGACTCTGGACCCACAACATGCCATACTCCATGAAGAAATCTGTCAGTTTAGTGCTGCTGTTGAAAACAAAGAATCTCATAAGTAACTGTACTGTGGGACACAATGTTTAAGTCCAGGTGTGACCGACTCTCACAGTGACACAATCTTTAAGTCCTGATGTGACCGACTCACAGTGACACAATGTTTAAGTCCAGGTGTGACCGACTCTCACAGTGACACAGGTGTAAATTAACTCTGGTGACTTGGCTTCAGTTCTCAAATCATTCCCATAAACTTAACCTCAAACTTCAAGCTTTTCTTCTAAGATTAAATATTTTCCATGTTTAAAAGATGTGTGTTGTTATTCAGATGACACCGATTTGAAGACTGTTAGGTGTGAATTCTATAAATACTCTAAGAAAATTACCGACATCATTATAATGTCAAGTAAAGGCAAGGCGACATTAAACTGCAGAATTCTTCAATGGAGTCTGGTAAGGAGTTCTTGTCACATCCCAGCGCTGCATGTACAGCAGATAGCAGGACTCAAGCTCATTTAAACGACGAAAAAGTCTTCGTAAATCTCGAATGTAATAACACTTCTTTGTCTCATGTGCAGACGTTTGACCAACAGGCTAACTGTGTTATTATTAGCCTATCGAAAGAAACCTAGAAAGCGAAGGAAACGTGCAGCCAACTTAACTGACAAAGACTGAACTTTGGTCTCCAGCACTGGTGCACTTTTGTTGACATGATAAAATCAAAATGTATGTTTTTAAAAGACTCACTCCACTCTGCTTCAACATAAAGCACTTCATGGCGTTAATTTCAATCGAATAGAAACTTTTAAAAGCCATTGTGCTCTGGTTTGCTCTCACCTAGCTAACTGAACGCCACCAGGTGGGCGACAGAGACGGCGTGAAGCACTTCGAAAACCTGATATTTTATAGTAAATATTAGCTGCTTTGTGAATTACACACATGCCGAATTGAAGAGTGGGTCGGATTGATTAACAACGCACTCTTTAAAGTAAAGTTAGATTCTTCTTCTCGTATGGCAAAGCAATGATATTTAAATTCGCTGGTTTGTTAATGGAAGTCCGGGTTTTCCACAATAGTAAATGGACATTAAAGTGGGAGAAAACTTTACTGGGACAAGTAATATTAGTGATGCCAACAGGTCTGTTGTGTGTAGAACCTCTGTGGACATAGAAACCAATCTGGGACTCAGATATCTGAAGGGGAAGGTTCCAGAAGAGAGAATGAATGGACCGCCGTTACTCACCGATGGAGACCAGCTTTATGCTCTCCCTCTCCAGGAACTCCAGCGCCACCGACACGTTCTCCAGCTTCATCTGCCTGAAGGTGGGCCTCTGGTGGTACTTTCTATACATGTTCTTGTGGCTAAGGACCTCCAGCAGGGCGATGAGCCTCAGGCCGTCGCCCAGGTCCAGCTGCAGGTCCCCAATCCGCTTGTTGACGCACTTCAGGTGCTCGTTGATCCAGCGGGTGAAGGTGTTCTGCTGGATCTTCTTCCACGGAGCGTCCTCAGCCAGGTCCTTCTCTGTGGCCGGCATCTTTCACGGCTCTTCCCGTCACTTATCTGCAGAGCTTCTGGTTCGACTTTGGCTGAATGTGGCAGAACACGGGCCGGTGAGTGTGCTGTGTCTTCCCGCTGAGTTTCTTCGCAGCTGCAGCAACTTCGAGGTTTTCGGGAACTCACCGAGACTGAGCTGCGTTCAGGTGCGGCTCGGACTTTAAAGCATCTTCTTCTTCTGGGATATCGAGAGCGCTGAGACCTCAGCGACGTTTTACCGCCCCCAGTCGATGGAAATGTCCCGTCGTGAGCAACTATTGATTACATATACAAAGAAACATAAACAGGCCAATAAATCCTCTTAACAGAGACCCACTGTTTTCCAAAGTTAAACTGAGAAAGAGAATATTCAGGTAAAACAGATTAACAAAATTCTAAGGATACAGTCAAAATATGGAAGGCCAGTCATTCGATATTAAATAAATGCAGAAATGAATACATGTTCGAAATATTTGAAAAAATAAATGACTACTTTTATTTGTTCCAGGTGACTTTTGTTTATCATTGCCACATTTATAGGATAGCATATATTTCAAAGCCTTTTTTATTTATGGAACAGAATTCCATATAAGTAAAACTAATTGCTATAAATGCGATCACTAGCATGGTGACGGGCCTCAGTGAGAAAGTCATGTATTCCTTATATCTCTCACAGGCACGGATAAAATAAAGTGAATGAAATAACCCCCCATCCCCACCCTTCAGATTATTTATCAGGTATGTATCTGACTTTAGCATTGTAGCATACTAACATTTGCTGTGTAATTGTGATATAAATATTATACATGGTGAAATATATATATACATAAACCGATCAGCCACAACATTATGATCCGTGTTGATCAGACTTAGACACCCAAACAAACACTGTCCCACAACAAGTACACTTCCTCATGCAAATGGAAACCCCAAATGTCACTGGCCTACTCACGCAGGAAAATGCACCCCACCACATGGCAACAAAATCAACCAATCAGGAACATGTTGAGGAACATGACAATGGCCCAACATGTTGATTTGACCTCTAAACTTCCTACAGCCCATTCTGATCAAGTATCAACTGGATGCAGTGGAACAAGTTGGATTGACAGAGGCCCCACTGGACAAGCCAGAGTAGCCAAAGGATCCAGTGCCAACATCCTGGTTCCAGACCCCATAGGACACCCTGAGAGGTCCTCTGGTCCATGCCCAATGATTCATAAGGGTATACCAACACAATCAACACAACATTAGGCAGTTAGTCAGAATGTTATGCTTGATTGGTGTATGTCACAATAACATGATACACAATGCAATATTTAATTATTTGAGTTTTGAGGGTATTTTGTTGGTACTTTGTTGAAATCAGTGGTTTCATTTCAGCATATGTTCCAGTATCTCACCTAAAAATGAAGAAAAATACCACTACAACATGTTAATTTAACCATAGTTCTTCCTGCTGCTGAAACTCTGGGCTTATGTTTCACTCAGTCTCTCCGAGGTGTTTAAAACCCCTGCAGCCACTTTGGCAATGAGGCAGTGGCTGACCTGCTCCTTGTAGTTGGAGAACACAACCACTTTGTCATCTGTGAGGCATTACAGTGGGAAGGCCGGTAGATGGTACTGTGCCTCCATAACTGAGCTGCTGCATGCTGCATGGCCTAAACAGCCTGGTGGACTTGTTCCCTCATGATTCCCTGATGCTCCCCAACAAGAAGAGAGGAGCACGTAGATCCATCTGACATTCAGCCAGTCCTGACACATGTCATCCATCGAGACATATGGTATAATAAACCTTGGTTTGCATTTTGAACAAATATGTTATTTCATTATTCCATTATATCATGCATTATTTGTAGTTTCAGTTATATTTATATTATGGATGAATACACTGTAGCTACCTGTTTCTTCATCATTAGAATAACTGAGATTAATTAAAGTCATCGTTATTTATATGGCACATTTAAAGCAACAGTCACTGAGTGAAAGTGCTTGCCAAAAGGAAAAATAAGATTACCCTTGCAAATTAACCTACCATTTTCAATATTCAGGTTAAAGCCCAAAGTGTTACTTATGATGTGGATTACCTGAGAAATTTAAACATTAAGGACTAAAATCTGACAAAAGTAATACCAAATACAACTTTACAATATGATAAATATTAAGGCCAGTGTTTTTAATTAAGGAAATGAACTTGACTGATTTTGAATTAAAGTTACACTTGAAAACCCAACAAATCCAAGGATCCCCTAGATTTCTGTTTTGTTCTTGGTGGAGATGCACATTACAGGATTTGCTATTTTTGTACTTACGTAATCCAAAAAACAATTTATTATTTATTTACATATCCTAATGTATTGTCATGTGTGTAATTATATAACCTTTAATTAGTCATTTTTATCCTTTTTGTTTTACTACCTCTTTAATCTGCCTGCTGTAACCTTTGAGTTCACCGCTGAATAAATGGGTGAAGTAAGTAAGTAAATAAATCTATCCATCCATTATCAGTAGACCAGATTACCCTCTGTGGGTCTCAGGATGAGGGCAAGGTTAAATGAAAAATCTGAAATTTAAATAAAAATGTATCTGACTTTAAAAAAAACATTGCAAGATTTAAATAAAATTTAGCTAAACTGCTGTGAAAAGAAGCTCACAGAAGTAACAGTTCATAATAGGAGGTAAAATATCTATTGAATCAATATACAGGGTCATAATATACATTTTGTCTTGATTTGTTCAGAAGATGATGGTTTATTCAGTTTCAAACATTTTTGGCTGATAAATCACAATCAGTCTGTTTTCACACTGCAAATAGTTATTTAAGTTATTGGAGAAGAGCTTTTTTTTAGTATACATCACAACTTTACTTTCCTGACTTCAACAGAAAATCAATCATCAATGCCTTTAAGAAAAAAAATATTGAAGTGCTTGTACATGTTTATGTAAAGAAAGACAAAAGTGTTGTGTTGGAAAAATAAAATCGAGTGTCTAACCATTTTGTCCATTTGAACCACGTGTTTATAGATGTTTAATATGTATGTGGAAGTCTATAATCACATAAACTGAATATAATGATGGTAAAAAATCAGAAGGTTAAAAATCATTATATTTCAGTGAGGATCATGTGTGAAATGTCCAGGACAGCTTTGATGAGATTGTTTTGTAGGACACAAGACAGGCTGAACAGAGAATGTATGAAGTTTCAGTGGAAACATAACATGCAGCTCCTGAACGTGAGGGCCCATAAACAGTGGACACGTTGAGCAGGGTCATTTATCTAATGCATTCTGTGACGTTTAGTTGCTTTTGAGACCTGCTCAGCTGTTTGTGCTCCACTTCTAGGGAACAATTAACCTGCAAGTGGACTGCAGATCACTGAATCTGCTCATATTCTTGTTCTCACGTGTGAAAAAGGAAAATAATCCTCAACATATACTACTGCATCTCTTTTTTTAATAATTTCATTCAATAAGGTACATTCTATATTCGTTACACACAAATAGAAACACTTCAAGCCTTTTTTTTGTTTTAATTTTGATAATTATGTAGTATAGCTCATGAAAATCAGAAATCCAGTATTTGAAAATTTTAGCATGTTTCTTGAGATCAATTTAAAAATGGATTTACAATACAGAAATAAATTAAATGCAACATTTACTTTCATCTGAAAAAAAGGACTTTGGAACTTAACTAGACCAAAGTGATACCCAGCATTTATACTCTTTAAATAGGAAGGTACTCTAATTAAATATTCGAGTATTTTGGGATGTTGGATTTATGAGCTATACTTTGTAATGATCAAAATTAAAACAAAAACAAGGCTTGAAGTATTTCACTTTATGTGTAATGAGTCTAGAATAAATAAAAGTTTTACTTTCTTCAAAAACTAATAATAATATAGAATTTTTTTCACAATGTTGCATTTTTTGGAGATGCTTTAGTGTCTATATTAAAACTTAACACCCCTTACTAGTGCAGGAAATCAATCACAAACATCTTTAAGGAAAACGATAACTCTTTAAGTGTGTGTAATGTTTATGTAAAGATAGAAAGGAGTGTTACTGAGAAGTTTAAAATGGTACTAAAACTCCTCAGAACCAAAAAGAAATGCACAAAAAGCTATTATACTATTAACAATATAACTCTCCTTTAAACGTCACAGACACAATGGCATTAAATTGAATTTATCAACAACTACAGGCTAAACAAAACGTTTTTCTCAGATGTAAACTAAGCATACCAGTCACCATTACGGCTCTGAGTTGTACACGGTTACAGCGAAAGGGCGATCCTGGTTAGAGCCAAAATGGCGCCTATTCCCCTTTAAACAACAAGCCAATCGAACTCATGGAATCGTCTTCTGTCCAATCAAATCTCAAGTAGAGGGTGGGACTTGCGGAACGGGGAGGAGCTGTTTTGGGGTGTTGTGAATTCGTGTAGCCAAGAAATATTGAGTGGGAGTTGTCGGACCCGTTTGTTGTGCGTTTTGTCTGTCGATTCACACCGATAAACGCTCCAGCCGCAGCTATGCCCGGAATAGAAAAGCTGCCAATAGAGGAGACGCTGGAGGACAGCCCGCAGGTAACAGCTCTGCTCCCTGGAGGCTACAGCTAGCATGCTAACGTTAGCTACATACACGGCTAGGCTAACTGTCTTTGTAGGCGAAGTGTTTGCCAACATCAAGCTGAGAGAGTACAAATTTTAGCAGCATGCTAAACACTAAGGGCCCAGTTAACCACAGCTGTCAAGCGGACAGCTAAGACGGGTTACACCAGCTGTGCTGCAGTATTAAAGGTGACGGCTGTAGCGATCAGCTGTTGGAAGTTTCCGCCAAGACGTCTGGGCAAAATATCAAACCATTCAGTAGTGGTTAGCACTAAGATCAACTCAGCAAACGAATAGTTAGCAGGCTACTTCCTTAGCCACTTGACTAGTCGTTCCTCCTCTTTCCCGTGGTAACAGTTAATCTCTTGGCAAATGTCATCCTGCTGCTGCCTCTTATAGTGAGATGTAAGTGTCATTCAGCCAGAAAGCTGCCGCTGCATTGCTTCAGATGGGTGACACACACCCTGCTCAGTGATGGTGTTTCCTGCACCACAACACCTGCTGTGACATCACGAATTCGGGCGTGGCCAGAGTGTGATGCACCTGGGAGGTCTAGGTTCTAGTTAAAGGGGTGATTGGTGTTTGGATGTTTAAGTTTAGTTCATTTGCTCACGGTTTCCCTCTGCTAATCAGGCACTAGTGTCATAAAACAAGCTCCACTTTTAGTCTGTCTCAAACATAAGTCATTCTGGATTTCAGAAGATAACAATTGCGTTTCTCATCCAGTAATGTGGGTGATCAACTTAAACAGGTACATTTTGTAATAGCACGCATCATTTACCACAAAAGCTGTAGAGAAATCTGAGAAGTGTGCTACAAAGTACGATTAAGGGGTGAGCAAGGCATGTTGAGAATAAAGCCAGAGTTTTCATAAAGGTGGCTCTCTCTTAACCTGTTAGATCACCATGATGCTCCAGAGGAGGAAAGAGTTTGGGATTTAAATCCCAGCTGCAAGAAGCGCCACCCTTTCACTAACTCTTTTTCAGACCATAGTCTCTATTAGTGGTGAACAGTGCTTTTTGACCTTAATGTTACTCAAAGCATTTCAGTGTTCCCCTTTCACACACACACTCACACATCACTGGCAGCAGAGGTGACATGCACAGTGCTCACCTGCCACTGGGAGCAACTTCAGGTTCAGTGTCTTGCCCAAGGACAGTTTAGTATGCAGTGAGGCCAGGGTTTAAATGTTCACCTTGCAAATAGCGGACAGCCTGCTCTCTCTGAGCCACAGCTGTCCAGATGTGTGATACAACTGAGGAATCTGTTATATCTGCAGACCTGCTGAGCTGTATGTTAGTAATCCCACTGAAGGAAACCATGCAGCTACAGTAAACAAACTGTATGCATTGCATTCCAATTAGAACCTGTATGTATTCACTTGGTGATGCAGAAAATGCATAAATGTGTTCTTATGTTTGATCCTGATTTTCTGCCAAGTCTGTTTTACACTGCTATTATTGCATCTAATAGAACATAGATTAGACAACTGATTAGTCTACTGGTATTTATCACAGTGAATATGTCCCTTTGATTTGGCCAAAAACCAAACTGATTTCCACATATCCTTCATTATGAAACAGTGATGGCCATAAATGCCCTTCTAAAGTATCATGTTTAAATAAATTCATCTTAAACTTTCAGGGCTTTATTATGCAGCTGTCATGTTAGAAATAAGCTATTGCATTGATAGTGCACTGAGTGGTCAAATAAATATAATAACAACTTGCATGATTATCCATTTTTGACTAGAATTCCTTTCCTGAATCATTTGCGGTGACAGAGTTGCTTTTTACTGTGATACATTTTTATAATCCTCATTGCACGCCATTATACCAGGTTGTTCCTTTTCCAAAACTTGCAATAAAGGCACACCTTGAAAGCATAATTGTACTGTGGGGACAGGTAGCAGGTGTGGGTGTAGCTTTATGTATGCTGTAAAAAAAAAAGTCCCATAAAACTGTGAAACTCTGTCAGCAAGGTTGTTTGATAAAATACATTAGAAATTGTGGAATACTGTGATGTTCCAAAAGTGTAAAAAATTGTAAAACCAAAAAAAAAGGTAGTTACACTAAGGATCATTTGGGGATTAGTTTCTATCGATGATTTTATGGAAACGATTAACACTAACTTAATTTTCAGCAGCGTTTAATTGTTTTACTTTTTGTATGTAGACACGCTCTCTGCTCGGGGTGTTTGAGGAGGACACTGCAGCCATCTCCAACTATTGTACACAGCTGTATCAGGCCATGCAGAGGATTTATGATGCACAGGTACACACACAGACACACAACTGACAAATACCAGTGTTGCTGTAGATATTTGCAGACTGTTATTCTGCAGTGACATAAATAATTGGCTGTAGATTAGATTGTGTGTCTCCAGCTGTTCAGTGCTGCTGTTTTCTTTTTCAGAATGAGCTCAGTGCTGCGACTCACCTGACCTCCAGACTGCTGAAAGAGTATGACAAGCAGGTAGGCCACTTTATCCCAGCCACCAACCTGTCACGTTATTATACTCTACTTTAGCCTGATAATAATAACGTTTAGTTTTACAGCACAGTGTTACACAGCAAATAATAAAAACAGATACAAAATCAGTTCATATGGGATTAAAATACATAACAAGATGTCACGTATACAACAAAAACTTTAAGCAAGTAAAATGAACTTTAAGAAGTCATTCAAAACAAGTAACTTGGTGAGCATGGCCGTGTGCCCTGACAATAGAGGCACACTCCAATTAAGACACAGGGACAGGCAAAATGGTCTCATTTGAGGATGTCTGGCAATTCACAACTTTCAAGGAAAGAGCAAATCTGAAGTATGATATGGAGCCTGGTCACGAAGAGCCTTAGAAGTAATCAGTAAAATCTTAAAATCAGTATTAAAGCAAAATGGCAGCAGAGTGTAGAGATTCTAAAAGCTACTGTGAATTCTTTTCATGGTTTTATAAAATTATATTGGCTGAAATATAAAGCTACACCTATCTGCCTTACATTTAAGGCTTTGATCTAATCAGTAAAATAAAAGTATGCGCCAATACCGTGAAAGTATAGCATAAATCCTATGTTACTGTATTTTCTCAGCACTCACACTGTCTCCTGTCAGATATTTTTACACCTTCAGTCCTTTTGTGACAGCCGTCTTTCTTGGCAGTTTGACAGATGATTCAGTCCACAGTCTGTTTCTGCAGTAAGGCATCAGGAGACTCTTTGGACTCTTTGGACTCATTTTACTCATCATGATTATAATTTCCTCCGTGGCAGAAAAACATGTCACAAGAGCCTTCAGAGACTGAGCCGAGCAACAATAAGGCTGCAAACAGCTCATGATAATAATAGTATACTCTGTACATACTCTGTACATTCAAAAAGAAGAACTGATGTTATATTCCAGCTAATATGGTGCACTTAACACTAGCATTCAACCCTAAAACAGTAGCCATTAGCCCTGTAACACTAGCTGTTAGATTTATAGCTCGGCCCATCAGTTTTGTGATCCAAATCATTAGCTCCAAAGCTTATGACATTAGCCAATAGCAGTATAGCATTTAATACACTAGTTTTATATTGCTAGCCACAGGCTAAATAAAGTTAGCCATCATTATATCACTAGCCATGGCCTATTTACAGTAGCTACAAGCAGGCCTTATCACATGAGTCACGAGCCATACAGTATTACCTAGCCACAGGTTTATAATGTTAGCCACTGGCCATGTAACACTAACCACCAGCCTTGTAGCATTAGCCAACAACATTGTAATGCTTGCTACCAGACTTATCAAAGGAAGCCACAAGATTTATAGAACAATAAAAGCCATGACTTTGAAACACTAGCTACAGCCTCATAAAACTAGCCACTGACTGTGTAATACTAGCAACCAGCCTTGTAGGATTAGCCTCCAGATCTACAGTGTTAGCCACCAGTGTTGTATCATTGATCACCAGCTTTATAACATTAGCCACTAGTGTTATAGCATTAGCTACTAGACCTATAGCATTAGCCACCAGTCGTATAGCATTAACTATCAATGATATAGCATTAACTACCAGTGTTATAGCATCAGCTACCAGCCTTATAGTGTTAGCCTCAAGTGTGACCAAAAGGCTTTATAGAATAATAAAAGTCATGGTTTTCAAACACTAGCCACAGCCTTATAACACAAGTCACTGGCTGCGCATTACCTGTCACCAGGCTTATAGCATAAGCTGCCAGTGTTATAGCAACAGCTACCAAACGTAAAGCACTAGCCACCAGCCTTATAGCATTAGCCATCAGTGTTATAATGCTGGCCAAAAGACTTAACACAGTAACCACACTCTTTATAGAATAATCAAAGTCATGGCTTTCTAGCACTAGCCACAGACTTATAATGCTAGCCACTGGCTGTGCGATACCAGTTACCAGCCTTATAGCATTAGCTACCAGTGTTATATCTAATGTTGACTTATCACAGTAGCCACAGACCTTATAGTATAGTAATACACAATAATAGCCACAGCTACCACCAGACTCCACCCATCTGCTTTATAACAAATGCCACCAGCCTTAAAACAAAAGCCACTAAAGCACTAGGTGTCATCCATCAGTCTTATCACCCAACACCAGCCACTGGCCTTATGTGTTCATTCGCACACCTCTGGGTTTATGTTACACTGTTAGAGCCTGTCTGTCCGACGCTTTGGTCCAGAACAAGACATCTTTGTAGATTGGGGGATTGAAACAATGAATACGAACACCTTCAGGTCAAGGACCACAGGAAGATTAGCTGGCTGTAAAGCTCAGCTGGCTGTAAAGCTCAGCTAATGGGGATCCTAATAAAATAAAATAAACTAATATTTAGCTAAGTGTGTTGTATGCTGAGGTACCTCACAGATTCTCATGCTGTGTGTTTCCTCTTATAATCCATGTTGTTGCTGCTGTCGGCAGCGTTTTCCTCTCGGGGGCGATGACGAGGTGATGAGCTCGACCCTGCAACAGTTTGCAAAAGTCATTGATGAGGTGAGAGAGAATATAAATAGCAATAAACAACAGTAAAAGCATCATGCCCGTGGTATCCTGTGCTCACTGAGCTTGTTAATGGTTAACTTCTCTTCTCTTTCTCCTTCCAGCTGAGCTCCTGCCACGCTGTTTTGTCCACTCAGCTCGCCGACGCCATGATGTTTCCCATCACTCAGTTTAAGGAGAGAGACCTGAAAGGCAGGACACACAGTGTTTGTTGTCACATTAGCAACGGACATTAACTTTGTAGATGCACACACACTACACGACCATGAGTATGTGTACAGCTACCTCTCCAGCCAAACTGATGCTTCATCATGTCGTTCCACAAGATCATCCATTTGAGTTTGAGACTTTACTCTAATTCAGCCACATTGGAGGCACATTTTTGAGCAAGACATGTAGAATACAGTGAATTTGAATGAAATAACCAACCAGAAGGAAAAAACCCATAAACATTTGTGCTAGTAACAGAAAAAGCAAAATATCACATGCTTTTTAACATGCAGTTCTCTTTTTGTGTCTCCAGAGATCCTCACGCTTAAAGAAGTCTTCCAAATAGCCAGTGATGGTGAGTTAACGAAGCTCATGATCTCTATCAATTTATCTTTTTTCAAAAATATTAATTAGTGGGCTGCCGTATAGCTCGCTGAGTTAAGGCGTTACCATGTGGGCGCAGGTCGCCAGCAGTGGTCGTGAGTTCAAGTCCAGCTCAAGACCCTTTGCTGCATGTCTCTCTCTCTCCTCTCTACCCCCTTTCACCCTGTCTCTCCCTCTCTCAGTAAAACTGGAAAATTCCCCCCACCCAAAAAAAAACATTCATTGGTGCGTTTAAGTTTTTAAAAAAACAACTAAAACAAGGGCATCTGAAAGTTAGATAGGATAAAATTAAAATTGCCCTAAGGTTAAAAATGAGTCACACTTTAGAATATTTTGCAAGTTTGCTTGCTTGTTTGTTTTTTACATGGAGCCAGTGTAAATGTTTGGCTTATATTAGGTCAGTTAATGTCTCTGGAGTAAATGTTAAAAATGTAAAAGGATTCCGTTTAGAATAATGACAAAAAAATGTGTAAATCCTCACATTTGAGAAGCTTAAAGATAAAAACATTTACAACTTTTAGAGTTATTTATTAGAATAGCTTATCGTTTAACATTCTTCTTCCTGATATTTTTGTTTATTTTAATATGAGGAGGGCAACATGACCTAGTTCAAATGAAGATAAGCAGGATGTGTTAACCTGTGTATGACTTCTTTTGTTTTCTTGATGGAGGTTTAGCTGTGATTCATTAGTTTTAACTGACAGAATATTTAGCTTTCATAAAAAGAAATATGTTTCATCATTAAAAAACCTGTTTGTGTGTCTCCGTCTGCAGATCACGATACAGCCATTAACAGATACAGTCGCCTGTCCAAGAAGAGGGACAATGACAAGGTAACAACTTTAGCAACACTCCACACATCAGGTGTATTATTCATTATTTCAGTATCAGAATTTAACAGGAGCCTTTACTTTTACTTACTGTTGTATGCAGTCAGCCTCCAGACAAGCGAGAAACAACTGTCTGTATTTTTCCTGTCATAAATTAGGATGAGGACATCAAGAAGGCAGATAAAATAGCGCTTGTTGTGAGTTTAGATAATCGATGTTGAGCTCTACATTCCAGAAGTACCTCCTCTGGAGTGGGCACTTTTTATTTTCTCCCCCACAAACAGCCCTGAAAGAGGTTCTACTGGGACGGTTCTTGTGGTTGGAACATGCACATAGGTTTGGGCTACACGTTCCAGCTGAAAGTATTCAAAACAGCCTTTGTGTTAGTGGTTTAGTCCGGTAGGTGTCTTTAGGACCACATTGTGCCATGATGACACACAGACAGACTGACGAGGTGAAAACAAGGCCAGCCACACTGATGCTGCTGACGCTCAGCTGGCTGAGACTCAAGATCTGCTCTGTAATAGTCCATTAGTCTGTAGTGTTTTAAGTGAAGTTACAGGAAGTGATGAGTTTGTGGAGATGCATTTATGAGAGACAAGTGTTTTAAAAACTGTCTGTATCTGCGGTAAGGTTCAGGTTTCCCAACCCAGCAACTTCCTGAAAGGAGGACAGTTAGCAGGTGTTATATGCCAGTGTGAACATCTTTGAGCCATTATCTGGCCCAAATGATATTATCTCAGTGAGTAATATTATCTGGTGTCTTCCTGAAATGAGAGCAGAGTCTTGTGTGTTCCAGCTGCGGGCGGAGGTGGTGGAGGACGTCTACACCTCCCGCAAGAAACAGCACCAGACCATGATGCACTACTTCTGCTCTCTGAACACACTGCAGTACAAGAAGAAGACGGCTCTGCTGGAGCCGCTGCTGGGCTACATGCAGGCACAGGTACACTCACAACACTCCCACTTACTGCACACAAAAGGTTAAAAGTCCTGATGACCTCAACAATCCAAAGGACCAGTCTGTACCAGGACTCAGATCTACACTCTGACAGTCTCAGAACTGTTTTTATGCTGATATTCTCTGACACTGACTGCAGCCACAGTTTTATTAGGTCTTTCTGTGGAAATGAAGCAGCTGTGAACCTGAGAAACAGCTGTGTACAGGGGTGTTAAAGGAAGCCGTCATTCATCACTACTGAGTTTGTCCCTAAGTTAAATGTTACGGTCCCTGTCTGTTTCACTTTATATGTGAGCTCTTCATGTGCTTTAGTGCAACAGCACAAATAAGTGAGTGCCACTGTGAATAAAGAGAAAGTGACTGCAGCCATGCTGCAGTGGAGGAGACGCTGCATATTGGATCACTTAGTCCTCTGAACTTTAGCAGTTTCTGGATATTTTTGTCCCTGTTACATGTTACTCACTGTAAGCTCATTTTTTTACCACAATATAAAATCTGTCATCTCTAAGGAAACGGCATAATCACGGTTGAAAGTCATGAAGAGACAATAATTATAGCAAAATTATAGGAAAGTCATTATGGCATAAATCAGAATCAGAGAAAGAAACTAAATTTACGTTTATTTGATTGTTTAACATAAACTGGAAAAATGGAATTATTGTGTAAAAAGTTTTTACTATTGTTTCTTACATAGTTTTTATACTTGTCTCTTATCTGCTCTGTGTAAACGCAGCCTGTATAACCAATATCAGTGTTCTAATCTGTGTCCTATTAGCTGCAGTGCCAGCAGTGTAAACTGACTGGGCATCAAATGGTCAGGATATGGACTGGTAAAAAGGAGACGCTTCTTGCACCTAATTTAAATAAAGAACTCTGAACATAACCTCCTCTGGACCAGGTTAACTGTGCTGCATAGTTTCCCATGGGTGTCTAGCAGGTTAAAAGAGAGCCACCTTTGTCTGACTTATGCTCAACATACCTCACTAACCCATTCATTTTGCTTCATAGTAAAGCCCTCTGATGATTTTTCCTCTGTTTTTGTTCTCTGCAGATCAGTTTCTTTAAGCTTGGCTCCGAGAATCTCACCCAGCAGTGGGAAGACTTCCTGGGAACTATAGGCACCAGTGTCCAGAAGTAAGAATCTCGCACCCACCACCTTAATCTCAAAAGTATCCAAGGTTTAAATCAACATTCTAAAACAACCCGTTTTTTCACTTTAATTCTGTTTAAAAATGTTGTGTTGTTGGAGAAAATCCTACATTTCCTGGACACATGACAAAATCTGCATTAGTGACAACTGTGCAATGAACATGTGTCTGTTTGTACAGTGTTCGTCGGGAGATGGAGGAGGAGGTGGGGCAGATGCAGGAGACCATCCAGCAGATGGAGAGGTCATGTGATCCACTGTATGCACCATGTGACCCTGACCCTGCCCACTCACCTGTGTGTCGCAACCTGACCAGAAAGCAGGGCTACCTGCACATCCGCAAGTAGGACACACAAACACGCTCACATTTTAGTACATTCATTTACTGCTCACAGTAAAACTTCTACTGTGTCATTCTTTAATGTATTCAGACTTCTGTTTCATACAGGTAGGAAAGCTTTGAATTTTCCACGTGAGGTTGTAATGTAGCACATAAAAATCAGTTTAGAAAAGTCATTTTAGCTCGTCTTTTACATGTGAGTGCAAACAAAGGCCTTAACAGGTGGCTAGCAAGCTCATAATAAGGTGGTTCAAATGTAAATAGTTAAACAAAATTGGACTTGTGCACACAGGAAGGAATAAAAATGCTAAAAATAATAATAATAAAATTTTTTTAAAGATAAACACTAAACAGCAGCAACCTACATGCTGAAAATGTCAAGTTCTGAGGCTCTTTTTTCCTTTTTTCCTCTATCTTTATTTTGCTGGGGCAACCTCACTGCACTATGGGCCGAGTGCTGCTTATTCACAGTTGTGATTTGTTTAAAGAAATACAAACAAGGCAGAGAGTTTTCCCAGTTACAGCAGAATGATAATGAGATGCAGTCAGACCATTCTCCACGTAGCACAGCGCTGAGGAGGTCTGGCTGTGGAATCCCTAATTACAGATGGTTTAGGATGTTTTAATTGAAGTGAAATCATAAAAAAGGCCTGCCCATAACTTGCCTTACTAGAGGATTTCAATGAAGAGCAGCATAGAGAGCATCTTCAGGCACCACAGAGAACTTCCTACAGAGAGTAGCTGATCAGTCGATTCAGCGTCTCACTTAAACTGCAGCAGCAACTCACTCCCAGCTTGGAGAGGCCAACACAAAGGCCATCACTGTGAGCACACAACAAGTATTGTCAGTTCTGTGTTTTCATTACCCTCAGCTGGGGGGGATGAATTAAACCATTTGTGTCTTGCAGTTCTGCAAGTGTGACTCACAGGCTGCACAGCTCCGCAGCAATCAGCAGACAGTAAAGTAACTTTGTGATGGGCACACCTCCTCTGTGCCTCACCGTGGCTCAGCGATGATTCCTGTCTGTGATGTCTCACCAATTATTCAGACCTTTTTTCTTCCACTGGTTTTGCAAATATTTTTTGATGTTTTATTTCTTGACTTTTTTTTATCTGCAACTGCTTTTGTTTCAGGAGACACTGCCTCTTTACTAGAAAATTTACCAAATCAAATAAATATTACCGTTATATCGTATCGGTGTATCGTTGCATACCCTGTGCATCTGTACAGGTAATAAATGCCACTTTTCCTGCTGTTGGTCCTTATAGTTTGATAAATGAGACAAAAAAGGCACCAAAGATTGATTAAAAGACAGAAATGTCCTTTAATGAATCCAAAGCTTTAACTATTGGAAGTTTGGATCTTCAAAAACCAGACAACGTACGCTGAATTTGTTCTTTGCTAATGTAGCTCTTCTGTCCGTCTCACAGTAAGACAGGCCTGGTGTCGTCATCATGGGAGCGTCAGTACTTCTTCACACAGGGGGGAAACCTGATGCACCAGGGCCGTGGTGAGGTGGCGGGTGGGCTGGTCACGGACCTCGACAACTGCTCTGTCATGGCCGTCGACTGCGACGACCGCAGGTTCTGTTTTCAGGTCACTTCCTTCGATGGCAAAAAGTGAGAGAGCTTCTCTTCCCAACATTCCTCTCATCGTCTTCAGGTTTTTCTGGTGTAAATTACACTTTTTTTGTTTCTGTCAGAGTTGTAACGCTGCAGGCGGAGAGCAGGAGGGACTGCGAGGAGGTAAAGCGATTTTTTTTGTCATGATTTCTGCTTTGTGTTGACTGCTGTTTCCTCATGCTGACTCTGTGATACTTCATCCAACAGTGGATCGCCACCATCAACAACATCTCCAAGAGGATCTACCTCAGTGAAAACGCAGAGGTCTGTGGCCTTATTGTACCTCGTTCATTTGTAGTTTGCAAATCTGACATCATGATTGCTTTAACTTAAAAAATTCACAAAGCTTTGAAATAGCACGTCCATTGATGACTGAAATGTTCATGTGTCCACATACTTTTGGACTGTATCTTAATCTAGTATCAGAAGAAACCTAGTATAGTACAAAATAAGAGCACTAAACAGCAAAGAACTTATAAACTTGTACTTATTAAGCTATTTGGATACATGCTTTTGAACACTTTTCCTATTGGTTAATGCCAGAAGTACTGTCTTTCTATTGGCAGGAGCTGGCAGCCAGAGTGAACCAATCAGCTCTTGAAGCTGTGACGCCATCCCCGTCCTTCCAGCAGAGACATGAGAGCATGAGACCAAGCAGGTACGACTAGGATGGTGTGATGGTTTGGGGATAGGCCAAAAATGTATGCACAGGAGTTTGTACCTTTTTACCAAAAGATATTTTGAAACCATCCATCCATCCATTATCTTCCACTTATCCGGGGCCGGGTCGCAGAGGCAGCAGTCTAAGCTGAATGTGGCTTTATTTTGAAACACAGTTGTTAATCATGTTCCAGCTGTGAGTCACGAATATTTCCTACTGGAAAACTGAATGGTACCTCCAGCACAAGTTTTTATTATGAGGGTAGTTCAAAAAGTTCTCGGCCTCACCCAGAAACAACAGGCGTAACTCCCATTTTGGGGCATAACTGTATATTATAAAGTTTTATATCACTGTCTACAAAAACTCAAATGTTTAAAGGAATCAAGAAAAAGTTAGAGGAAACCTTTGAGCTGGCTGCTGTTGCTCCAGGACAATGCTTCTGTCCACACAGTACAGGAGGCAGATGCAGCCAAATTTGGCTTTAAGCTGTTGCTCCATGAACCCTACTCACCTGACCTGCACCGCCTGACTTCTATCTGTTTCCCAAACTGAAGTCCCACTTGTGTGGTCGTCATGTTTGGAGTGATGATGAAGTCAGTCATGCTGTTGAGGAGAATCTTTAGGCCCAAGATGTGACTTTCTTCTTTGAAGAGATAGTGAAGCTTAAACATCAGTGGACCAAGTGGTTTGAAGTTAAAGGAGACTATGCTGAAAAATAACCAAAGAACAATCTTTCTCATGTGATGTTTTCTGGTGGGGCTGAGAACTTTTGAAGTAACCTCTTAAACATGAAAAATCAAGTAAAGTCAGTTTATTTAATAGCACATTTAAATGCAACAACAAATTGACCAACATGCTGCATAATATCAGATAAATACAACCATTAAAACAAATTAAAAACAAGTAAGTTAAAAAAAAACAATTAAACAATAAAACCCTCACCACTAAAGATATCCAAGTCATTGTATGAAAAAATACAAGGACAGTTATTAGGACTGTATGCCCAAATTAAATTGAAATTGGATCTGAACCAGAAAAATCTGAGTAAAAATATGTTTTTAGTTGGGATTATGGCCAAGCACCAATCTGTAGTTTATAAAGATGCAACAAAGTTTTCATAGTAAACCCTCTGAGCCCCAATTTGTGCTATTGGATTTGAAAGACATGTTGTATTTAAGAAAACCAAAATTCAACTATTGGTCAGAGTCAGAAACTGTCAAATAAGAGGTGTCTTCAGATTTTGGACTTTTTGACAGTCTTTGAACTGCTCGTCTTTAGTATAGTGTAGTCATATTTCATCAAAATCACTTTATTCTCCACTCAAAAATGAACAATTTGCACCAGATTCTGTAAGGAAAAATTCTGTGTTCCTCAGTACAGGGAGCCCAACAGTGATCCAACAGTGATCCAACAGTGATCCAACAGTGACCAACAGTCACGTGACAAAAATTCAGATACTTGTTGGCTGAACTGCAGGCAGTGTTCTCACAGAGCAGAGAGGATTCAAGAATGGGAACAAATTGAAAGATGTTCATTATCATCTCTCTCCATCTTGGTTCCAGTAAAGGGCGTGCGGGCCGAGCGAGCAGTATCAGCTCTGTGGGCTCCGAGCCGTCACCTGCTCTCTCTGTGCTCTCATTGGACGCGCTGGTCGCCCCGGAAACACCCATCCAGTTTGACATCATTTCTCCCGTCAGCGAGGAGAACTCGGGGCAGAGCAAGACAGCAGCACAGTCCGGCAGGTAGGCTTGCGTTTGTGTGAAAGGGATGCTTGGGTCAGGTTTTCAAGCGTTGGTTTAAAGGGTTTATTTTGAATTAAATCTATGTTTTGATAGTTACCTTTCTTGTAAGGCCCGAGTATAACATACAGAGCGGCACAGCTGTTTGTAACCCGTGGAGAAGGCAGAGAACATAACAGTTTTCAACATAGAAATTATTCAATTCAATTCGATTCAGTTTTATTTATATAGTGCATATTTACACCATATGGCATCACATAGCGCCAAACATTGTAAGGAAGAACAGAAAACCCAACAATCCAAAGTTGCTTTTGGATTGCCTATGAGCAAGCAGTCAGCGACGGTGGGAAGGAACCAAAAACTTCATAGGATAGGGAAGGGAAAAAAAACCTCCGACAGAACCAGGCTCAGGGATGGCGGCCATCTGCCTCGACTGGTTGGGTTGGGAGTGGGGATGAGGAGGGAGGAATAGCAGGAGAGGCTGGGGTGTGGATGGCAGGACAGCAGGTGGTGAGGCCAGCGACTGCAGATCAGAGACGTGTAGCTGCAGATCCAGAGACATCCACGGAGAGAACAAGCAGGACACAGAACCTCAGGGGAAACACAGAGTTAGTGATATGTATAGGTGATATATAACAGTACAGAGAGAGTAGAGGAGAGGAGCCCAGTGCATCATGGGATCCCCCAGCAGTCTAAACCTATAGCAGTGTAACTAAGGGACAGCTCAGGTGATCCTGAGCAGCCCGAACTATAATCTTTATCAAATAGGAAAGTTTTAAGCTTAATCTTAAAAGTAGAGAGGGTCTCTGCCTCCTGAACCCAAACTGAAATGATAGAATACAAGATGAGCCATTTGTTTTGTTCCTGTAAAACATCTTCAGTTTTTTAAAAGGCTTTTTATTTTCAAGGCCTGATTTTGAGTCTAACTTCTCAGATCTCTCACAAGTGAGTAAACAAGTCCAACAGAACACATTTATACCATCTACATTAGATGTGGAGCTTGGCTGGTTCAGCCAGACCATGAAAAAACACTGTGACTAACAAGTAACTGTTGGCCCTGGTGGATATTTTTCACTGTAAGATCAGAAAATGTTGACTAGAAAGCAGTTTATAATGGTAATCCTGATAAATCAGTAAATTTGTCAGTTAATAAAGTTTTTTAAAAAAAGTGAAATTACAGTCTATAAGTGAGGAAGAAAGTTCTTATCCTGTCTAGTGATGTTGAAGCTGCTGGTGAACATACTTTAGATCTGCTTTGTGGAGACTTGAGTCCCTATAAAGCATAGTTTGAGATTGCAGTAATGCTTCTGATAATATAAATCAATGTAAAGACCTCTGAAGTGATTGAAACTCATACTGTATATATAACTGCATATGTGTCCACAGAAGGAGTAATCCATTCGGAGAGTCGGGAGACAATACATCAGAAGACAGCGAAGGTACTGTTTGTCTGTCTGGACCTACGTTATCAATATTATCTGTTTCTAAACTTGAAAACAACTGTTGATGTTTTCTGTTTCATCCAGTTAAAATTTTTCTTTTAGTTACAAATAAATGGCCCCAAAAAATTGCAAAATTCTCTCTGCCGCCCCCTTGTGGCTGGAAGGTAGAAAGCATCCACTACAAGCCTTGTAGCTCACTATAGTTTGTAAGAAAGCATAGTATCTAAAACCCTTCAATAACAATTAAGATAATCACATATTTCAGCCAAATAACAATGAGACAGGGATGCTCTAGTTATAATGTGTGTTTTTAATTCTGCCTGGTGTCATGTCTTCCAGACTCGATCCTCCACCAGCTCTTCATTGTTCGCTTCCTGGGCTCCATGGAGGTGAGAACCACTGAGTCAGCGGACGTCATATCTGAGACGATGAGGCAGATCCTGGCTGCCAGAGCCATCCACAACATCTTCAGGATGACCGAGTCGCACCTGCTCGTCACCTGCGACTGCCTCAAGTATGAACCTCGCTGCATTTTAAGAAACTGATCGATGTGACACACTTCTCCTGTCAGTGGTTTTAATGTTGTGTCTGGAGGTGTTTTCAGTGTTTAAATTAACTGAACGCATTTTGCTTTTTAGGCTCATTGATCCTCAAACACAAGTCACTCGCCTCAGGGTAAGGTGGTTTCTCTCATCACACGTGTTTCTAAGGGTTTAAGTTTCAGTCTTTTCTCACCGGTGTCCTCCTCTGTTCCGCTGCAGTTTCCTCTCTCCAGTGTGGTTCAGTGTTCGTCCCATCAGGACAACAAGAGGCTGTTTGGGTTCGTCCTGCATTCGGCTGGTGGGCGGGGCGACAGCCGAGCCGTCTGCTACATCTTCGAGTCCAACAACGATGGAGAGAAGGTTGCTTGTCTGCTCATATGTTTGTCTGACAGTCTGACACTCTGTTGTGTCTGTCTGACCTGTCTGTCTGCTCCACCTGTTTCAGATCTGCGACAGCATCGGTCTGGCCAAGCAGATAGCCTTCCACTCAGAGATGGTGAGACCAAGTCGGAGCTTTTTGCTGTGATGCTGCAGTTAATGTCAAGTCGCTCACATTTTAGCAGTGATTGTGGCTCATTCATGCTGTGGATGTTTATTTTTGTTGTTGTACAGGATCGTAAAGCGGTGGAGAAAAGGAAGGAACAGGACAAGGCCAAAGAGAAGCAGCAGGAGGAGCTCAGCAAGCAAAGACAGATAGAGAAGGTAACATTAAATCACCCCTGCTGTAATCTGTTTTAGTTTTTGACTGGATTAAACTCAGGTTTTCGGTTAACTTATAAATTGTTTCTTCCATAAAATGCAAATGACAAATCCTAAAACCCAATATGGCATCTTCAGGTGGCTTGTTTTGGCCAAAGATATTCAGTTTATTATCACATTGGACAAAAATAACAAAAAAAATCCTGACACAGAAAAGCCATAGAGTTTTATTTTATAGTTCTGTTACATTATTTTTTATGATTTTTAGCAGTACACCTTTGCCATACTGCACGAAAGACATTTCTGAGTTCTCTATCCTCTTTGTGGTTGTGCTGTTGCCATAGAGGTGTAGGTGAAAAATGAGCCTACAGTGAGGAAAAGTGTGACAGGAGCAAAAACTGCTTGGGGTTCAGAGGGTTAAATTTATATTTTAGGTTGAGCAGTAAACCTTGTCAATTCAATTAAATAATCAAATGACAAGTTAAATGTGCCAAAATTTAGAGACAACACAGTGGATTTGCATTTGCATTTGAGAGGCAGTTTAACGTGGAGCTAAAGGATGATGATTGAGCTGCACGAAAAAAATACACTGGTCATCAGCTCTTGTTGGCCAAAAACATCCCTCATCGTAGCTGTTATACTGTTCTCTAACTGTTGACATGTAACCTGAGTGTTTTCTTGTTCCTCTGTCAGGACCTGGAGGAGCAGAGTCGCCTGATCGCTGCGTCAAGTCGCCCTGCCAACCCGCCCACCTCTGACGGACAGTTCCTAGTCCTTAGCAACAGCCAATCAGAGGACAGCGATGCTGGGGAGGAGGGGAAGAAGCGGGGTGAGTCTGAAGCCTAACGACACTCAGAGGATGCATGTTTTGCCTCCCAGGCGTGTCCCAGCCGGAAGTGTTGAGACAACAGCTCAGGGATCAGAGGAGGGGAACACCACCCGCCCATCCACCCGCCCGGGCTGCCTGGAGTCGAAAAACATGTGCTTCCTCTCTGCTGGACTCTGTTTGAAGCTCATGGTGGAAGCTCTGAGAACAGAGGATAAACCTAACGCACCCTCACTACAAGAGGAGCAGACGAGGAAACGTCTCGTCAAGGACTTTTATTCTGTGTGTAAAAACGCTGCTTTTATACCAACCGGCTCTGCTATCTAGAAAAAACAAAAAACATATAGATTAACCTGTAAGTCTCTGTTTTTTTATGTTTATTTTATAAGAAGAGCCAACAGTGACGGTGGAGGATAGAAAGCGAAGTAGTATGTGAGAAATAATGAACCAGCTTCTGAAGAAGACATGGGAGAAAACACACCGAACGCCGATTTGGAAGGTTTGAGCGTCGGCTTTCGACCTCAGCTGATTCCTCTGTCAGTGTTGTTGGTAAAAAATGGTCAAATGATAAAACAACCTGTGAAGACAACAAAGCAGCAAGGAGACTTCTTTAGAAGAGGCTGTAACTAACATTATGCGGCTGATCTGTACGGCACCTGAAAGGCACATTGGGAGTTTTTTTTTCTGAATTACTTCCACGTTCCCTTAAAACACTTTTGCATTTCCTCTAACCGTCAGCTCTGTGTGAAGATATTTAAAGGTAATCTATGAAGCAACTCTCCCTGATTTCACCATAGGTTTCCTGAAGCGCAGTTTTAAGCTCAGTGGTGGCTCTGGCTGTCCCCGTCACGGCAACAAGCAAAGAGGTGGCGTCCACTCAATATGGCCATGCCCTTAATTATGCATAACTTTAAGTCCTAATACAATTTCAACTGGTGACATATATAAGAAACCACCTCCTGTACAGTTGTCATTAACAGAGAAATTAGCTATAGATACTAAAACATTTTTTTTACCAGGCTGTGAACATGTTTATTTTTGATGCCAAGTTGTGCATTTTAACTCTGGGCTCTGTGGGCTTTGACTCACCTTTGGAGGCAGCCTCAAGTGGATGTTTTAGGAGGGGCAGTTTTGACGTTGATGTTGTTTTTCAGCCATGGAGGTTGCTTGCTGCTTGATGGTAAAAAGGCTAAGCTGTACTATGATACAGCATGATGTATCCCACAGGTTGGGAATCATCGCACCCTCAGCTATGTCTGTCAGGCACAAATCTGCACCATTATATGCAGGAAATAAACTAGAAAAGCTTGTTCACCTGCTTGGATTGTGACTGTGGTTTGGTGGTTATGATTCTGTCTGTGAGATTAATTTTTAATGGATGCAAGGGCGACTACATGCAGTGTTTGCATAGACAGTTATGTTGTATAGAAGCTACTGTATTCCTGAACTCCTGCGGTGTGTATCAGTACACAGCACCACAGAAAAAAGCCATAGATCCAGCCACAGCTTTACCATCAAAGCCAGCAGCCAGATACTGTCGGAGATCAATCTTTTAAAATGAATGATGCGCAATAAATGCATCAAGCATCTCATCATCTTGTTAAAACTGGTCCAACACATCAGCTGTTTATATGGGTCAGAGGGGACGTAAGGCAGATTACGAGGGAACACAGGAATGATCCAGAAATGGATGATAGTTGAGTGGTGAAGGCAGAGTGGGCCCTACCCAATGTGGTGCCCTAGACCAGATTTTATATGACGCCCTCTCCATCGGTGATTTACATATGCTTACAAAAGAAATCGAACAGCATTGTTTAGTAGTAATATTAATTGGGCATTTGAATCAGTGTGGGCTTTCCCATTTTAAGAGTTAATAGTAATGACTACTTTTAATATAATTATATTGAAGGTAAACTTTTTCCAGATTTTGTGGCGCCACCTGGAGGCCTTAGCATTTGCCTCTGGATGAAGGTGCATACCACATGGGCACATTATTCTCTTAGCAGTAGCTCCATGGCTCAGATCTCGGCTAGGGGCTATTTGTGCTGCAGAGAACATTTTCACAAAAATTGCACAAAGATCAACCTCAATCCAGAGAAAAAATCCCCACGTTGACCTTTCAGAGGCTGAGTTCCTGCAGTAGAAAGCCACCTAAAATGTTGCATAACGCTAAAAGGAAATGAATATGAATATTTCAGAGTGTAAAGAACATCAGGGAAGAGCTGGAATGAGCTGATGAGGTATTTCTGATACTGTTTTAACAACATTAAAGCCACTGAAGGTGAACCGTGAGAGAAAAGCTGCATGTTAAGTCGTAAGATGCTGTTGAGACAAATTTCCCTTTAGCCCGTTTTTAACCTGAACGTTTTGACTAATCGGCCCAGAGATCATTATGTTGTGTCCAACAGTAGCTGCTGCAATATTATGATTTTAGTGATAAATAAAGCGGTTGAAGGTGGCCGACGGTTTAAAGAATGTTCTTCACGGTTTGTGATTTGATGCATTTGTAGTGGTTGTTGCCTGCTGGAAAATACTGGCCACTGAACCTACAGCAGTAATTATGATCATGAATTAGACTGTTGAGGTCAAATCCTGCTCCTCGTGGTTCAAAGTTGAGCTCTGCAGTGAAAATGTAATGCCTCCATCCACTTCCAGGTGCCAATATTATAAGAAAGTTTGCATTTTTTTTAATGTCAGTCACACAACCAGATGTAGCCAGTTGTGACCATCCTCCTGTTCATGGTGTCCAACAACAAATTCCTTCTTAATAAAGGTCAAAATCACAGGGGACAAAATCTGCAGCCTGAATGAGTCAAATCAAGTGGGTATCTTCCATAGTTGCATGTTTCCTAGTGCAGAATATGAATTCTTTTTAACACAGGGGACAAAGTATTTGTTTGTCTTACGTTTAGATCTCTACAACAGAATGGATGTCGGGTGCAATCATAGACCAGAAATCCCAGGTCAGCAACCAGTCACACAGAGAGGCTGACGATGCTGCTTGTATGTCACCTTACCTAAAGGGCTCGTGAAGTTGGTGGACATTTTAGGAGACAGAATCACATTGTCAGACATCCAGAGCATCACGTGGCAAATGTGCACTATTGGCTGTAACAATAGAAATTAAAATTTTAACCTGTTATCTAAGTGGGAAAAGAAGACTATTTGTTGCATGTTGCGTTTCTATTTTTGTATAGTTGAAGAATAGACCTTCAAAATGAGACGGAGAAGAATCAAAATCTCAACTAAGTTCAACTAAAAGGGAAAGTTTTTACCTTATTGTTGAGTCAACATGCAAACTAATCAGCTGTGAGAGCCAGGTGTTACCCATCATGCCCCGACAGCAACTGCAGTGATGTTATCGTTGCCCACGTCATGATGTCAGAGAAAGTCTGGGATCGATTCTGCAGATTCCACGGCTCATCTGGAACGAGCCTGTAGTCTGTATTTACAGAGCACTTTTCAAAGTGCTTCACAAGACGGTGAACTAAAACAGACAAGTTGTAAAATCCTCCGATTTTAGCACTAAGACTTTCATTTGGAAGATATCCACCTGAATCTCAAACTGCAGAGGCCTCAGACTGGCTTCAGCTACACTTTGGAGAGCATCACTAACACTAGAAGCACACCAGTATGAACAGAAGAAATGGTTGCAGCCTCAAAACCTGTTTCAGTGTACAGTTTAGGACAGACTAGACAAATCCTGAACTCACCCCTTTAGTGTCTTTGTTTCTTCTTGTTCGCATTTCTGCATTTGTTAGGGAAAACATATGACACCATCCTCAGTCCGGCATCCCATCTAGATTAGAGGCCTGTAGCCACAATGGCAGCCGCAGAGCCACATGAGTGCTCCAGAAAGAAAATCAGACTGTAAACTCTCTGTTACAGAATGAGTCCTTGCATGAAATGAGGAACTTGTACAATTTAGATCTTGTCTCGGTCTGTTCAGACTTTAAGATGTTGGTTTGATATTTGAAAAAATGGAGGTCTGTGAACAAAAGCACACATTTCTCAATAGTCTCCTCGCTTTTGCTGATTTTGCTTTTCTGATTACCCTGAAAGCTGAGGACATTTCTTATTTTCTATCATAAAACAGACATGTTCTTCCAAGATGCTGCCTTTCTCCTGAGGTCACAGTCTTTATCAGGCATGTGTATGTGGGTCACTTTCTTGGAGGCCTTGTATGTTTTTTGTTAATCAGCCTTTTCCAGAGTGATTCAGGGTAATTATCTGTAGAAAACAACATAATAAGCTTAATTCTCTAGATCAGCGGCGTGGGGACGTAAGAGGTCACGGCCTCCAGGGGCCAAAATCAGCAGTTACTGATGACGATTTTATTTTTCATGTCTTTTCTGGGAGGATGTTTTCTTGCTGCAACCGGGTGAAGAACTGTCGGAGCTGCACTTCACTGACGCAGGAAAACATGACGTTGAGCTGTACATATGTTTCGGTGATTGATGTTCCAGTGTCATGATTAATAAAAGGCTTTTCAGTGATAAATAAAAGCACTAACTCCACCCGCCCGAGTCAGCCTGCTGATGTTGTCCGATCAAACAAACATCCACCAGCTGAAAGAGATTCAGGGAAGAAACAGAATCATGAGACGATTTTTTAAAAATCAGTACTGACATTGGAAATATTTCACCACATGATTCTATGTATTTGAGTATCTATACATTAAAAAAATAACGTAGTATGAGAAATGTTTGTTTACATATCTTACAAAATGACTTTTTTTCTACGAGTATTTTTTAATGAATTTAATGATAGGAGTGAATGAATAATGCAATGTAAAGTGTCTTTGAGTGTCTAGAAAAGCACTATATAAAACCAATGCGTTATTATTATTAAAGAACCTACTTATAGATACGTCTACTGCAACAGGCCCAATTATATTTATAAAATTACACTAAAAAAATATATAAAATATAATATTACAATATCCAATTTTGTCACTTGTAGATTTTTTTGTCTTTTCATCTTCTCTGTGATGTGGAACCATTTTTTAAAATTCAAATTGCATTTTATATCTTTTCAAATTGTTTTAGCTGCAGAGAAAAACCTCTTTGTGGTTTGTAGCCGCTGCGAATATGATAAAATAAAAAGTCTGAAAACAAAATAAAACAAACACAGGAACTGGCCGTCACAATAACTTTATTTTTGAATAAATATGAAGAAAGAAATTTAAAATAAATAGAACTTTTCATTAACATTTGTGTCATGAAAATATGAAAAACTTAGGAAGTGTTACAGAAATACTATAACACAGGAGATGTGTCCTCCTTAATATTTACATGTGCACAAAGAAGAGGACTTAAGTGAAAGATGTGCAGAGAAGGCACAGACTGGTGCATTAAAATCCACCAAAATGGAAGAAGTGTGGTGTTGGACGCTCTGAATTTCCTGGAGCAGGACATCCAGACCGCCCATCAAACAGAACTTCAACCTGTACCTGAACTGACGGTCCGAACAGCAACGGTTTCACAGTCAAAGTCAGGTTTACACAGTGAATAACGGCTAGATAGTGTGTTTGTCTTGGTTACAAAGAAGTACGACTGTAAACATATTTTAAAGACGTTCTACAAGATCTGTAACATATGCTATGCGAATTTCAAAACAGAATCAGTGCAGTAAAAATAGTCCTTATAAACCTCATTTTGTCCACCCAATCAAAAATTCTTGTTGGCACAGAAAATATCAACGCCTCCGAAGCTACAGCAGAGTTTCTCTCAGAGCACGCAAAGCAAGAAAAGGTAAACACACAGTGCCGCTGCTCGTGAAAATGAATCACTCAAACTGCTCGGACTTTTCATTGTGCCTTTTTTGGTTCTTTTAAAATGATGAGAATGTGGCACAAACAGAGCAGAAGGATTGGCTGGAAGTTAACGTAAAGTGCCTCTGGGATGACGTGAACTTAGCAGGTCAGGTATACAAGTGATCCTTCGGGTTTGTCCTGGATTCATCTACTTGGATCAGCTCACAGACGATTCAGCAGGACACCAAGTAAGAAGAAGAAGAAGAGAGCAGCATCACGTCAGTTTTTACTGATTGACGATCTGGTTGGAGAGCCAGTCCATACCTTCGACCAGGCCAGAACCACTGACGGCACAGGACGACTGAACAAACCACTGCATCGATACAGAGGGACAAAGTCATGAACAAAGTCAACAAATGAACTAAATAAAATCAGAGACACACAACAGTAATTCTCGATAGACTATATGAAAAAGATAAACATATCCATTGTGACCTCCATTGTTGGCTAATGTTTCAAAGCCTCAAGTTTGGCATTTGGCCGCTGCCATCCAGGTGTTGTGTAAGCAGACCTGATGAATGAGGGGTGGGTCTGACTGAACTCAAGGACACTAAACACCTGTTTTATCATCTAAATCAAACCATAATTCACGAAATGAACATCATGCTGTATTGAAGGAGACCTAAAAACAGTTACTAAGACTATAAATTGATTAGAAAATGCTTACTGAGGTAACAGATCAAGGCAGTAATAGGGTCATTTTTTTCATTGATTTCTATACATTCAGACACCAGTCGCCCCCTGCTGGATGTTAGAAAGAATGCAGGTTTAAGACACTCCACTTTTCAGACCCAGAAGCTATGTCCACCCTTATGGGGTCTTCTCAACTATAAAATGTGACATTTTGCATTGTGTGGTGGCGTCATAACCTGGGAACACCTACCGGCTGTGAAACTCCTGATAGGCTGAGTGCCTCTGTGATGTCACTGACTGACATGGCTCTGGGCAAATCCTGTTTGTTGGCAAAAACCAGTAAGGCCACACCCCTCAGCTCATCCTCCTCCAACTGCAAGAGGAAAGTCAAAGTGACATTATTACAAGTCTAATTATGGTTTCTTTTAAATTCAGATATTAACCAATCAGTGACGTCTTCCTATGATTTCATATGACTGTATGGGCCATTCATTCTCAAATCATCAAAGCTGTAGGACAATTTCTGCACAACCATCTCTGATTTGTCTGGCCTTTTAATAGCATAATTTATGGATATTTACAAGGACATCTGTGAAATTTCAGATCGATATTTCAAATACTTTATGAGATAAATGTTTATTTAATTGCCTGTTGACCTACTTTCAGCACGTTTTATCACGCATTGACATTTTTAGCTATGTTTGGATGACAATATCTCAGGAACTACTAAAGATTAAAGTCTGACATTTTCTCTGGTATTTCCTAACATGCCATTGATAGGGTCTGAAAATGGAAAATATGCCCATATAAAAAAAATACCTTCTTAGCTATATTTTGAGAATCATTCTGAACCTCCAGAATTCACCCATAATCACAGACTATTTGATTGATTTGATTCTTGTCCAGTATGAAAGATTTTGAATCAATGGCATGATAAAATTAAAAACTAAAAAACCTCTTAAGACTTCAGAGGACTAACAGTTGATGTCCTTAGTTTTGTTCTACACTGGAGAAAACTGTAAAAATGAAGTTAACTTGTCCTGACCAGTACTGTGTACATGAACTGGTAAATGAAGAAGTCAAATGTCCTCACTATCCTGTGCAGCTCATCTGCAGCCTCCTTGATCCTCTCGGGGTCGTTGCTGTCGACCACAAATATCAAACCCTGAGGACAAACACAGACAGATAATAACATAGATATCCTCGAATGAGCTGCTCAAACACTCCACAGCTGTAGCAGGAGCAGTGGATTTTACCTGTGTGTTAACGTAGTAATGTCTCCACAGCGGCCTGATGATGCTCTGACCACCAACATCCCAAACTGTGAAGCTGATGTTCTTATACTCCACTGTCTCCACGTTAAAGCCTGCACACACACACAAACACACACATACACAAGTTTTATGTAGGATTTGACAGAGTTTTATATTTGATTGTATACAAACAGGTGGAGGTTATAAAGACGGACCGATAGTGGGGATGGTGGTGACGACCTCGGCCAGCTTCAGTCTGTACAACAGTGTGGTTTTACCGGCTGCATCCAGACCCACTGCAGCAACACACACAGCAACACAACTGTTAGTTTCAGCATCAGTTAATCGTATAACCTTTAAAACAAGTGAACAAGCAATTTACTTCAGTAAAATCCCCTAAATGTGCAGTTGCAAATGTGCTTGATTGGACTGAATGAAAGCTAACTGTTAGAATATCATCATTACTGATGCATTAATGTAAGGTTTCTGGAAGTAGTGAAGGTGATGCTGACTTCAACCATCCTCCATCATGTTTCTTCACATTTTAAAAGCTATGACTGAACTTCAGTTTAATAAAGTACAATTCATTTAAGTGTTGCAGTGTAAAGTAACATGGAATCTAAATACTCAAGTAAAGCAGTTCTTTGTTATCATGTAACATTGTAGGAATGTTTTATGGAAAATGCTCCCTCAACAACCCGCAACATTGTTGTTTTGAGAACGTTCTTTTGTTTTTGAACATTCAGTTATTCTCTTACAACATTATTAGAACTTGTAGTTAACGTTTGCCAATACTGTGGAAACATTCTCTTCTGTCTAGGGTGGTACTTCACACTTCCACTGCATTTCTGAGGGAAATCTGTATTTTCTACTCCAATACAATCTCTCTGACGGGTTTTTTAAAGATATTTTTGGGGGAGTTTTCCCATTTTTAATAATGGGGAGAGACAGGGTGAAAGGGGTAGAGAGAGGAGAGAGAGACATGCAGCAAAGGGTAGTGAGCCGGACTTGAACTCATGACCACTGCTGGTGAAGTCAGTGAGCCATCCTGGTGGTCAATCTGACAGCTTTTTAAGATGAAGATTTTACACAGTAAATAATGTAGCAAACATTTAAAACACAACACAGTATAAATCTGTGGTTTCCAACCTTTTTGGGCTTCTTACAAGCAGCAGTGTGCAGTCGGCTCACATTTCAGATTAGACCTCTGAAGTAGTAAACAGCTACGATAAACTGAGGTTTTTCTCTAAACTTCTCTCATGGTTTCAGTTCAATAAATGTGCAAATGATCCAATATGTCAGCAAAAAAATCGAAGATGAGAGTAAGACTGAAAACTGGATATAAAGTAGTTCAAACCCACAGCAGCTAAAACAGGAACAAGCTGCTGACACTCTGATGCTTCTCTGTTGATAATTTAATGATGGCAGGTATAATAGATATATCAGTCAAAGAAAGCAAACAAGGACTTTCATCTAAATAATTTACCTACATTTTGTTGCTGTGTACTTTTACTTAAGTAGGATTTTTTTCTATTTATAACTTTAACTTGTAACGTTTTTACTTTACTGTATTGGTATTTTTACTTTAGTAAAAAGATGAAGAAGATGAAGGAACTCTGATTTTTTTTGTTGTGGGGGTGGGGATGTGATAGTTCATATTTCACAGATTGTAATTTTCTTTTCAGTTCCAATCTTTATGCAAAATTATTTGGTGGAGCTCTTACAGGATTCAACAAACATTACGTCCGCAGTAGAAGGAAGTTACTACTTTAGGTTCAGGACATACATATGAAAATGTGCATTTTTGCATTAAAAGGAAAGTCGAGAACCATTCACAGACATTTAGGAGTACAATCATGGATGTTTCAGTCGAAGAAACTGAAAAGTAAGAAGCTGTGATTTAAGTTTGGACAAAATCCACATCATAAGTAGTTTTCCTTCTTTCCTTTAGCTTGACTTGTTTTTATTTCATTTTTTTCCTTATATATGTCAAATAAGAATAAAATCAGTGGTTTAAAAACTGGCCTCTCAAACTCTCCACCAGTAGTTCAAAGATATCCTTCCACTGCTTCTCATGTGTGTAATGTTTTCTTTCACTTGAAGACAAACATAATCTTTAATTACTGAAAATGACGACAAGTATTTATAAATGGAGTATTATAGCTACACGAAAACTACTGCTGATTCTGCTTGTTAGCGCCCAAAAATACTAAATAATAATTAATGGAAACGACAGTCATAGTGAACCTTTACATTTAATTATAGTGACTTATAAACTACTTACATTTATATACTAAATGAATAAAGAATATGTGTAACTAAAAGCAGCAGGGCTTAGAGTTACCCAGAAGAAGAAGAGGAAGAGGTGCTGCTATAAACAAAGGTATTAGCTGTCAGAAGAAATCTCACCCATTAGGATCCTGACGGGGGTCTTGGAGCTAAACCTGGAGAATATCTGGGAGATGAAGCCGCCCATCGTTCAGCTGCTCGGCTCTCTGGTTCGGTGTGTCCGTGTCGGTGTGTGTCCGGTTCGGTGTGTCCGTGTCGGTGTGTGTCCGTGGTTTTATAGAGCAGCAGCAGCAGCAGCGGTTGTGTTGTTGTTGTGTGTGTGTCCTCCATGGTGTCATCCCGTCTGCTGTCACCTGCATACACGGTGGAAGCTGCAACAGCACCGGAAGACACGTCAAACCCGGAACACTCAAACCCGGAACACAGCTCTCTCTTCTTTTAAAATAAACTTTATTCAAAGATACAATGCAGAACAGTGCAATACAATATAGTGCAATAATAACCGCCAGGGGGCTACAAGCATTTAAAGGTAACAATTCAGAAAAACATTGAAAAGAGCACATAAATCATAAGTCTTAATAGCTTTCATATTGGTGGAATGTTTAATAGTTTAGATATATTGTTTGACTTCATTAACAAAGATAGAAAGGAGTGGTTTTTGGTTAGTGTATTGACATTTGTGGATATGCTGGCTAAATATATAATAAGATTAATGATAAAAATTGTTTTTTTCTTCACAGATGGATAGTCAGTGAAGCCAAACAATATATGTTCAAAGCAAAAGGAGAAATGTGGTTCAATATAAGTACAAATCAAGTTGCAAATATCTTCCCATTATTTGGTGGAAGAGGGGCAAGATAGGTGAAATACATCTTCAGGGTGTCCTTCACATAAAGAGCAATTTATGTCTATATCTTTTTGGAATTGTTGTAAAAAACTTTTGATGGGTAGAACCTATGAATTATTTTAAAAGACACTTCTTTTACTTTATTATTTATCATATATTTACACTATATTACCAAAAGTATTTGCTCACCCCTCCAAATGATCAGAATCAAGTGTCCTAATCACTTGGCCTGGCCACAGGTGTATTTTTTTTTCTCCCAATCCCACACTGTGGCCTCCTCTAACAGGAGTCTAGTTTGGGAGTTGTTGTTTTTTTTCCTCTCTTGCCTCTTGTTCTCCTTTTTCATCGAAGTAATGAATGAAGCGCTGCTCTTGTGGTGATCCACAGTTCTCCTGCTCCTGTCCTCCCCATGTTATTGTCTTTTTATGTTTCTTAGACGGGATGTAACTGAAATGTAATTTCGTTGCTCTGAAATATGTGCAATGACAAATAAAGCATTATGAATTATGAATTATGAAAATCAAGCACCTAGGCATGCAGACTGTTTTGACAAACATATGTAAAAGAATGGGTCGCTCTCAGGAGCTCAGTGAATTCCAGCGTGGAACTGTCATAGGATGCCACCTGTGCAACAAATCCAGTCGCGAAATTTCCTCGCTCCTAAATATTCCACAGTCAACTGTCAGCTTTATTATAAAAAAATGGAAGAGTTTGGGAACAACAGCAACTTGGCCACCAAGTGGTAGGCCACGTAAACTGATGGAGAGGGGTCAGCGGATGCTGAGGCGCATAGTGCAAAGAGGTCGCCGACTTCCTGCACAGTCAATTGCTGCAGAGCTCCAAACTTCATGTGGCCTTCAGATTAGTCCAAGTACAGTACGCAGAGAGCTTCATGGAATGGGTTTCCATGGCAGAGCAGCTGCATCCAAGCCGTACATCACCAAGTGCAATGCCAAGCGCCGGATGCAGTGGTGTAAAGCACGCTGCCACTGGACTATAGAGCAGTGGAGACGCGTTCTCTGGAGTGATGAATCACACTTTTCCATCTGGCAATCTGATGGACCAGTCTGGGTTTGGAGGTTGCCAGGAGAACGGTACATTTGGGACTGCATTGTGCCAAGTGTGAAATTTGGTGGAGGAGGAATTATGGTGTGGGGTTGTTTTTCAGGAGTCGGGCTTGGCCCCTTAGTTCCAGTGAAAGGAACTTTGAATGCTTCAGGATACCAAAACATTTTGGACAATTCTATGCTCCCGACCTTGTGGGAACAGTTTGGAGCGGGCCCCTTCCTCTTCCAACATGACTGTGCACCAGTGCACAAAGCAAGGTCCATACAGACATGGATGACAGAGTCTGGTGTGGAGGAACTTGACCGGCCTGCACAGAGTCCTGACCTGAACCCGATAGAACACCTTTGGGATGAATTAGAGTGGAGACTGAGAGCCAGGCCTTCTGGTCCAACATCAGTGTGTGACCTCACCAATGCGCTTCTGGAAGAATGGTCAAATATTCCCATGAACACACTCCTCAACCTTGTGGACAGCCTTCCCAGAAGAGTTGAAGCTGTAATAGCTGCAAAAGGTGGACCGACATCATATTGAACCCTATGGGTTAGGAATGGGATGGCACTTAAGTTCATATGTGAGTCAAGGCAGGTGAACAAATACTTTTGGTAATATAGTGTACTTGGCAAGTTCCAGATCTTTCCCCAGTTCAGTTATTATAAGCGTATATGATGATTACTGCTGCTTATGAAGAGAAACAAATTTGACCAATTTCAAGTTTGGTTGGATCAATGGGTAGTAATATTGGGTTCTGTCCTGCTTACTTTTAAATAACATAAAAACACCATAAGGGATTGCATTAATAACAATATTAAATTCATTGATAGGGATTAAGATACTGTATTTTAAGATAAATTCTTGGTATGACATTAATGACCTATGTAAGTTGAGCCAAGAGAATGTTGTGATTAAACGAGAAAGGATAAAATAAGGATTTGTTTCTGTATATGATGTCTTCTTTGTTCCATATGTAATAACTATGTGGGGAAAAATTATGTTTGTAGATCAATGACCATGAAAGAAGCACCTGTTTATGGAAGTAGGATAGATTTGAGGGGATTTTTTCAACATTATAATTACAAAGTAAAAGGAAATTTATGCCACCGAATTTAGAGAAAATAAAATTTGGTATGAAGTTCCAAGTTAAAGATGGGTTCTTGATGAGTTATTTTAAAAGTATTATTTAAAGTGTAAAAATGTCTAAAAAGTTAAGGCCACCCTTATCATATGAGTTCATTATTACAATTTTTTTTAATAAAATGGGTTTTGTTTCTCCATGAAATTATATAATATCTTGTCAACATTTTTTGAGACCTTTTTGTTAACATCAAGAGATTAAGCAGCATATGTAAGACGGGATATTCCCTCAGCTTTGGTTAACAAAATTCTGCCCTTCAATGACAAATCTCTTTGTAACCATTGGTTAGATTTTTTCTGGGTTTTGTCAATAATCAGGTCAAAATTTAAATTGCATCTGGTTTCTCTATCTTTAGTAATGACGATACCTAAGTAAGTAATGGTGTCTTTTACAGGAATATTGCAAATAGAAGGGATGTCACAATATTGATAGACACTGCTATCAAGACAATTAGAAACCAGCCAAAAGTCTATGCGTGATAAGCTAGTACCTGCTTTATTGCTCCAAGTATATGAACTCATATTGGGATTTTTTTGTCTCTATATATCAGCTATATTGAATTTATGCATGAATTGTATCAAATTAGAGGCCATAGAATAATTGTCTCGTGGAGGCCATCTATCTTGAAGACCATCCAGAGCAATATTAAAGTCCTCTCCCATCACTATCATTGCGTTTGGATATTTAGAGAGCCAATGTAAAAAGTGAGATTCCAAAACATCAAGTAGTATATCACTTTCACATTTAGAGTTGTACCCATACAAGTTAACTAGTAAGATTACAGTATCATTAGAATTAATAACTTAAATAAGGGAATGGCCTTTAGGATCACCTTCAGAGTGTAAAATGACACCATCAAAGGAATTCTTCAAAATAGCAACACCTGCTGCTCTTTCTGAGCCATGCGATAACCAAATATCATCAAGCGTTAAACAATCTCCTCATGAGGTAGACGATCCTAGCCAAAAGTGGCTGTAGTGACATAAAAGGGAGAAAAGTAAAAGGCTTAGCAGATCTTTTAAATGATAAAAAATAAAGTATACCCTTTTTCAATATTATTTTCTTTCTTTGTCCCTCATCGCTGCAATAATAGGGCACAAGTTATATCACGTCACCTTGAACTTAAAGTTGGACCTTTAGTAGCCCTTAGTTGTCCTCTTAGAGTGCAATAAAGAGTGATGAGTCCGAACCTAACAGTTCAAAAACTTGGAGGCAAAAAGTAAAGCCAAAAAGTTAAAGATTCAGGAAAAAGAGAGTATGTATCATGTCACCTTGTGCTCGGAGGTCATGAGTTCAGTAAACCTTCACTTGACATCATGGAGGAAGTTTTAAGAGATTTTAAGTGTGGGAAGCCGCAGCAGTGGATGATGTGTCCATTTGGAACCGATCAAGTTGCCCTGGACGTACCTCCTTTCCATCGATGATGACACGGGTACCTGCAAAATATACCTTCTTTCTTTCGTTCTTTGCAGTTTCAATCAGTGGCCACAGCTTGTTTCGCATTGCTTTGTCATCAGCACTTAAATCTTCAGTAAATCTCAGCTCGTTGTTTTTAAGGTATTCACTTTTTTTAGCCGTCTTCCACAGAAGGTCTCTTGTAGATCTATTTGTGAAGCGGATAAGGGTTGTTCTAGGCCTGTTTGGCCTCTTGCTTTCTTCCTAGGCGGTGGACAATGTCAATGTCATCTGTAATTTTTTGCTGAGATCCAGGTACCATAGTACAACAGATGTAGATAACCTTGGCCTTGATATCTTCTGGGTTGCCTTCGGGGACACCATGGAGTCTGAGGTTCCATCTCCGTCTGTATCTTTCAGCCTCATTAAGTTTAAGTTGCAGTTCTATTATTTGCTGGTCATATCTTTCACTGGCAGTTTTGACTTCTCTCATGTCAGTTTTTAGCAACTCAACTTTTGCAAAGGCAAAATCAATAGACTTTTTCAGGGCTTCAATGCTCACTGTGTTCCTTGCGATCATGCCCTCCAGGTTGTCTGCTCGCGCATTAATTGCGGCGACGATGTTGTTCTGTAAGTCTGTCAATGATATCTCAGCTTTTTGTATTTTTTCATTTGGTTTGACTGGGTATCGGGGCAGAAAGTGGCAGGGGTATGAGATCAGCATCTTGAATACAAGCGTGGGTTTCAGAGACTGCATAATGGTGATCGGTGTAGGCTGCAGTAGCAGCAGTAGATGTCGTGGTAGCTGTGGAGCTTGGTGGTGTCTTGTGAGTATTGATAGGTACTCCGAAAATCATACCTTCTTTGTAGACAGGGGGTTCTTTCTCTTTGCATTTCTTTCCTTGTTCATTTGGCTTCATGCTGACGGAGGTTGAGGCTCCACACACAGCAGCGAGGCAGATAGTCCATCTGTGTTCATGCGCCTCGGTTGCCTTGGTTACAGAGAATTACTTGAAACAAAAATAATGTATTTAAGGACTGAAAAATGGAAAGGCATTTTTTAACTGGCATTTTACAGACAATGTGAGCCAAGGAATAGATATACATCTGTGTGTGTGTGTGTGATGAAGAAATTCTCCGATGATAACATCTTTATATATAAAAAAGGTTTATTAAAACAAGTTCAGCATTTTCAGGCACCATGGTCTGCATGGGTGAGATTCACATCCAAATAGAATCCACACCCAAGTAGACTCTTCCACTGGGTTATATAGATGAAGGGCTTTACATAAGACGCCAGGTCATAAGTTACTTATTAAAAGAGTGGAAGAACAACCCACGCCTTACGGGAGGAGAGGGGCCACATCTTATCACACAAGGACCCTCATCTTATCGCAACGCGGTATTATGTTAAGAATTAACCTTTGACTGAGACATGACAAACCCAGAGTCAAATAACCTCTGAACCCAGGAGACAGAATGTCACCACAGTGGAATATCAGAATAGAGAAGAATATGGACATTTGTTGACCAAATGTACACCATCATAAAACTGGTTTGTATTGTTCTTTCAAAGTAGGGTTGTACCATTGAAGACCATACGTACATTTCAGTGAGCCTGCAAATTTCAGGACTCTGGCTACATTATTTCTTAAGTTATGGCACTTCAAACATTGTTCCACACATTGTTGCGAAGAAAATGATGCAAAAATCGTCACCTTTACACAATAACATAGGTATGCACTGAAAAAGTCAGACAAACATTTTTTAAAATTTTTATATATATATATATATATATGTGTGTGTGTGTGTGTGTGTGTGTGTATTAGTGCCGTCAAACGATAAAAATTTTTAATCAGAATAATCACAGGGTTGTCGTGGATTAATTTTGATTAATCGCGATTAAATGTCTTTCATTTTTAATCTATATTAATCGAGTTTCATTTTGCATGAGCAAGAAAGAAGGGAATATATATGCATCTAACATGTTTATTAAACACCTTTAACAGTTCATGTTAACAAAAAAACTTGTCTCTTTTTCAAGACATTTATCCACAGTAATATGGCTCTGTTACTCCTTTTTCAGCCAGCTAATAAGACAAACTAACTTGTTGACATGGTCTGAGAGGAGAGCGGACTGCTTCTTATTTACAGTGTTGAGAACAGTCTCTCATATGGAACAGTGGTTGCAGGAGTGGAGACATATTTGCAAGCCAAAGAAGATATTTGCAAGTTGGCAGAATCCCGGACTAACGCATTGTAAAGAACCTGATTCTTTTGTTGGAAGCCCAAGAACGAACCAGAGAGATTTTCAGTTCACAGATGTAGAATTTATTTAGGACTCAGGTAAAGTAAGGCAGCGCTGGTCTCAAAGCTCTCGCAGGATCTCCGTCAGAGTGAGCCCCGATATCCAGGTGTAATTCACATTTATCTTCTTGGGCTGGGCCTGCCCTGTACACAGGTTGGACTTACACGAAACCAAGTCTCATTGTCCAGTTATCTCTGACGTGAACACGCCAACCACTGTTCACGTGGATTTACTGTTTTGTTTTTATTGAAATGTAATTAAAAGTTGAAAAGCCTCCTGTCAAACTTTCACAAACAAGCTCTGCTGGCCTGGAAACTGATCTACAAACATAACTTCTCACCAACCAGCTACTACATACAGAATAATGAAGACATCCTTTATAGAAATAAATCTCTGCTTTATAAGGACTGGATGGAGCATGGGATTCTATTGGTTATTCAACTTCTTAATGAACAAGGTCTTTTACTTTCTTATGAAGAATTTTTGTTAAAATTCCAGTCGCCAGTTACCCCAAAGACATATGCTGTGATCTTTGATGCACTACCACAGGGTGTGCTGCAGCTTCTGAAGGGGACTCAAAGGAATACTGGTGTTATAGAAAATTACCAATGTGAGATTTTGTTGGTGAAGTCGACATCACAAAAAATCCTGCTCTAACAGATATTTGAGAAGGTGCTTACATTCTACAACTTTGCCTAGAGGGCAATTTTTCCTGGTCTACACAGTTTGGAGAGATGAACTGGCATAGAGTGGTGGGTTGATGATAAATTCTGTTTTTATAACAAGGTGAAAGAAGTGTCGTTTAAAATATTACATCAAATCTACCCTTCAAAGAAAACACTTGAAAGGTTTAAAATGGACACTGAATATTTGTGTGACTTCTGTGGACTTGAAGAAGAAACCATCTCTCACTTATTCTACCTGTGCACTTACAGTGGAACCTTTTGGAAAGATGTCCAGCTGTTTGTACAAAGAAAAACAGGAAGATTGATTCCAGGGGGAAAAAAAAAACACTTTAATTTCTTATTTCTTTTGATGACCGGGCTGTAGACAAAGATTTGTGTTTTTTCAGTCAGTTTATCTTGAGTTTGGGGAAATTTCATATCCATAAAAACAAATGGGCCAAATCTAAACCAAACATTGTTCTCTTTAGGAAAGAACTGCTCCACTATGCTGCCACAATCAAAGGCATTAGAAATAAGAAAGCTGCCAAAACATATGCTATCATGGAGAAAATCTGTGGAAGTGATTTGTAGAGTCCTTTTCTTTTGGTCGTTGCTTTGTTGGTTGTCTACCAGTACCCCCTGGATGCTTGTAAGTATGTACTGATTTGTGTCTGTATGTAAGATCGCACAATTAAAAAAAGGATTTACTGAAATGTGCTATTGAAACAAGTGTGTTGTCATTAAGACGTGCATCTATTTCACCACTCTCATGCAGAACTTTGTTGAGCACAGAAACTGCTGAGTACAGATAAGACAGGAGCTGCTGAGCATCCGACTCCCTTTTCATTCAGTTCATTCATAAGGATAAGACTGAATGGACAATTTAGAATCATCAGTTAACCTCAGCATGTTTTTGGACTGTGGGAGGAAGCCGGAGTACCCGCTGAGAACCCACGCTGTACAGGGAGAACATGCAAACTCCACACAGAAAGATCCCAGGCGTCCTAACCGAGACGCGAACCAGGGATCTTCTAGCTGTGAGGCGACGCTGCTAACCACCGAGCCTTTGTACTGAATTATTACAATTTATTTTTTATTTTGTTATATTTGTCTGTATTTGAGCTGTTAAGGTTACAATGCACCTTTGTCTCCCTTCGATATTGTATATTGTATTTTGTAAAATAAATGAAAAAAGAAACAAACATTGAGTTGATTCTTTTTTCCCCCCATTTCAGGCAATAGACAAGCAACATACAAGGCAAGAAAAATAACAGGATGGATAGTAAAGTAAATAAGTAAAGACATAGGAGAAAAGTTCAGAAAGAAAAAAAGTACAAGTTTTAAAAATAACAATTCAGGGGTACTCTGTGAGGTTCTAGTTTCACAGCATTTTTTTTCTCCATATATTTCAAGGATGCAAAATAGTGACACAGTTCTTTATGGAATCTTAGAAGGAATCGGATACCTCTGACATATTTAAAAATGTCATTTGGGATGTGAAACCACAGCTTGTCTTCATTTCTTAAAAAAGACTTCAACCAATTAATGTTAATGGTGCCATTGATACAGTCAATGTCAGTGGCTTGAAGACCTCCTTCCTCATATCCTTTAATCATAGTTCCTTTCCTGATGTAGTGTGTTTTTCTTTTTTTTTCTTTTTTAAAAACCTTTATTTAACCAGGTGAGTCCCATTAAGATTGCAGATCTCTTTTTCAAGGGAGCCCAGGCCAAGACAGCAGCAGCACCAAGTCACAGTTATACAGACAACATTAAGATTAAGAACACACACATTATAAAACATATAGTAACAAGTCACAGAAAAATTTTAAAAATCATGATTGGCTAAGAAGGAAAGCAGTTACAGACTCCAGTGGAATCTGCCTCCATATTCTTCACCACATTTTTAAAACCCCTAACTGGGACTGGCTTTTGAAGCTGTAGCTTAGTCTGCAGGTGCACACAGGTAGGAGGGGAAATAAAAGTATACCAATGAGTGAGTCTGCGCATGGTCAGGGAGGGCCACTGAACTCTGGCATATAGGGGGCAATGGTGAGTGAGAGCTTTGCAGCCTGTGATAAACCTCAAGGAACCGTGGTACACAATGTAAGCACTGAGCAGGGGCATGCATCTACAGCAGATCACCATTATTTCCAAATATAATTGAAGTTGTCTTGGTTTATAGACTTGATTGCTTTATTAGAGAGTGATAACGAATAGGTTGGGTAAATGAGTCTTGAGAGACATTTCATTTTTGTGACAAAAATTGGTCCAGTGACCATCGGTTTGTGATTTACATTTATCTCAAGTGTTCCAGATATTAAGATTATCTTAAGATTATCAAGAGTATTGTTAGCCTTAGTAATGTGCATACCTACGTATTTCACAGTGGATTTAACAGGGATATTATGAATTGCTGTTAGAGGAGAATTATGACTTGGCAATAATTCATATTTTTTAAGGTTTAAGTTTAAGCCAGATGCTTTAGAAAAGAAATCAATTGCTGTGATGATTTTAAGGACTCCATGAATGTCTTTCATAAAGATTGTTGTATCATCAGCCAGTTGGCTAATTGTCAGTTGTTTGACTAATACTGTTAACTTTCCAAAAATCTGGGCATTTCAGCCGCTGTAATAAATAGTAAAGGACTAATTGGACATCCCTGTTTTATTTCTCTATTAACTGAGAATCTGGGGCATGTATCTTGCGGTTCTTGCATTAATAGGACTGTACTATTGGTATTTTTGTAAATCAATTTAACAAAATTAATAAAGTGTTCTCCAAATAGTTCTGAGGTACGAAAAAATAAATGTGTGTTCAATAATGTCGAACGCTTTAAAGAAGTCTATAAATAAAAGAAAACCTTGTTCTTCAATCAAATGATTGTATTCTAGTAAATCAAGCATGAGCCTTATGTTATTATGAATTGATCAGCCTTTTATAAATCCAGATGGTGTCTCTGAGGTAATTTGTGTGATGCCAGAGTTCAGTCAGTTTGCATATATATAAGTTAAAATTTTATAGCCATTATTGAGCAAAGTTATAGGTCTAAGAACTCTCTCTAAAACTGTCATCCACCCTGGGGATGCTCAAAGAAGGCATCAGAGGATGAGCAAGAGGAAGAACATAATGTACTGTAGAACTGGAATATTTCTTTAGAAATTAAAGCTTGGTCATTGCATTCTAGATTATCTATTAATAGGGCTGTTATTGCATTTCATTCTTGTCTCCTTTTTTCCAGTCTACAGAAGTATGCCCAACTTTTCTCTCCTTCTTCTACCCACTTGGCTCTTGATCTGATATATGCTCCTAAATGTTATCTAATGAGGATTGTAAAAGTTTTTGTTTGTCATCTTCATTTAGAAAGGGTTTATTACAGAAACAATTTATATCTTCAGTTATTTCTATTTTTTTTCCCATCTATTCTTACTTATGTTTTACTATTTGAAATAGAGATCTGGCAAATTTTAGATTTCAGATACTCCCATTTATCTCTATAAGTTTTAAAACTTGAATCTGTAGTAATGTCATTTATTAACACAATCATTTCTTGGCAGAAGGGCCGACTGTACAGAAGGCTGGAGTTGAATTTCCAACCTTTTTAAAACATGTATTTGTAGATATAAACTTGAGTTTAATCATGCCATGATCAGTCGGGGGGCGGTGGAGATTGTAGAGGTTGACTCTAGCCCAGGCATATCTGACATGAACCAAAAATCAATCCTGGATTTAATTGAACCATCAGGTTTGGACCATGTATTGATGCTGGTATCTGGATTATTAGTTCACCACGAATCGTTTAGTTTAAAAACAATGCAAAAGTCAAGCACTACAGTATTGAGAAAGTGACCTTGGTATTTTTAAGGAGATCTATCAAGCCATTCATTCCTAACCACATTATAATCTCCACCAAATATCACGTTTCCAGTAGGATACCTTTGATGAAGATCTTCGAGTGTTCTTGTGATTTCTGAAAGCATATTTTTGTTCAGGTTGAAGTTGTTGAATACGCAAATGTTTCCTAGGATTAGAAAATCGTCATTTGCTTCGAAGACATATATTATCCAGTGACCTAAAGGATCCCTAATTGTGGCCAAAATCGTCCCTGGGAAGTTGTTTAAGAGAATGGCGACACCTGCTGATCTATGTGAGCCATGACTAAAATCAACTTTGTCACTGGTTTGACCAGAATTTTTCATCTATGACAGGGGTGTCCAATCCTGGTCCTCAAGAGCCCCTATCCAGCATGTTTTAGATGTTTCCCTCTTGCAGCACACCTGATTAAATGATCAGGATCGTTATCAGGCTTCTGCAGAGCTTGATGATGAACTGATCATTTGAATCAAGTGTGTTGGAAGAGGGAAACATCTAAAACATGCTGGATAGGGGCTCTCGAGGACCAGGATTGGGCACCCCTGATCTATGTTATTTGAATCCATTTCTTGTAGGAGAAAACATCGCACTTTTTCATTTTTACAAAACAAGAAAGTTGATTTTCTTTTAACCGAATCTCTCAGACCCCTACTGTTAAGACTTAACAGTAGGGAAACAAAAAAGAATTTAGAACTGAAAAAAGACATAAAAAGAAGAAGTATAAGTTTAAATGTAAAGTTAGAGGAATAAGTACTGTTGTATTGCCCCTGAATAACATTAGTCAGTCCCTCCAAGATTTCGCGGGCGTTTTTCCAGATTGTTGCAGTCTAAAATGCCTGAATTCGCGGCAACTTTTTTAAAAAATTGCGATGTAAGTTGCGATGTTTTAAGTGTATTTGTTGTGATAAAATCGCGGGAGACAGTAAAAAATTGCTAAAAAGTTGCATTTTTTTCTTTGTTTTGAAACAAAAATTTTTAAATTTTTAAAGTTTAAAAAGTTAATTTCACATCCTGGCACACGTGTTCACACACACGCTCACAGCTTGTCACGTCAGTTAATTAATTTAACTTACCTTCTTTCTTTCGGTGCTCACGGTAGAAAATTGTTCGTCAATCGATGATTTTCGTTTGTGTTCCACCTCAATATTGCACATGGTGAAAACAGTTTACCTCTGCTTTGGTGAAGAACATCAGGGAATTGTTTTGCAGGTCTTTAGCAGTAATTTTTGTTGGTAAGTGAGAGACGTTACTATTGCATATGTTTGCATCTTCAAACCATAAACAAGGAAGTGAATTCAGTGACGTACGTGCATTACGTTTGCACTGGGGACTGCTATGATTGGTGGAACTCACGGGAGGCGGGCCAAAATTGCGGAAAAGTTGCGGTTATTGGACAAAATTGCAAGGCCGCGCATAATTCATGAAGATTGGTTGAATTTGTGTTAATTGTTGCGATCGCAACATCGTGAATTCCTGGAGGGACTGATTATTGAATGCCTAAAGTACAGCAGTTGTTCTCTTAACCTGCTATAGTAGTGAATTAAGTGAACAGCGTAAGTTTGAGAGTGGAAATAATCAGTATAACAGTTTTGCAAAAATGGTGCAAAATAACATTCGACTGTCACATGACCTTCATACGTTGGTCCCAATAAAGTGCATCAAACCTAATTTAATTTAACTGCAGAATATTTTATTTCCCTTTTACTCCTTCCCATTTTCTCAATTTTTAAACAGCAGTCATATCAAGGAGAGAATCTGTAAAAGTGTAATTATTTATTTATCTTAAACAAGGTGGAAATTTTAATCTTTATAACATAAAATGGAGGGAATCTATTCCATTTCCCTTTTTTCCTAAAAAAAGAACAACCTGAAAACATGCTGTTAATTATATAGCCTCCAAGTATTATACTCATAAACCTGGGCATGAGAGAAATACAAACTGAAAGTTTGACTCTTTTGACTCTTCAGTTAAAATCCTCCTGTCGGACAAAATTTGCAATCATCTACAGACCCCCAAAATACAATGCAAAGTTTTTTGAGGAGTTTGCCAAACTATTATATGCATTGATTTTGACTGTGTTGTTTTGGTGGTTGATTTTAACATTCATGCTGATAATCTCAAAAATGGAAGTGCTAGAGAATTTTTTAACATAACTTTGGGCTCACTTAGCATGTAATACATTCAACGCATAACAAGGGGCATATACTAGATCTAATTATTTGCAAAGGTCTTAAATGACATACATCTGAATAATGATGACCTCAGAGTAGCATTTGACTCTGTCCACCACAATGTACTGCTCGAACGACTGGATGGGTGGGACTTACTGGCACTGTGCTAAAGTGGTTCAAATCTTATCTACAAGATAGGGACTAATTTGTTTCAATTGGTAATCATGAGTCACAGTGTACAAAGTTCACATATGGAGTTCCTCAAATGTCCATTCTCAAACCATTTCTATTCAATATCTACATGCTGACCCCAGCTCAGATTATAGAATATTTCAACATCTCTTATCATACTTATGCAGAGGACATGCAACTTTATATTTAAATGTCATCACATGACTACAGTCCCTTAAGTTCACTGAGCAACTGTTTTCATCAAATCAATGAGTGGATGTGCCAAAACTTTCTCCAGCATAGCCCCTTGACGCCTGAATTTATTTACAATTACATAAAAATAATAATTTTATGTGTTTTTGATTTCAAGTTGAGGTTAAATTAAGTGGAGATTGTTATTTATCTATAGCACATATAGTAGATGTAAAGGTGTAATGCAATAGGCATTAATGGTAAAAAAAAATGTTTTTATTGATGTTGCAAATGCCATTCAAACTGGTCCACAAGAGAAACCAGTGCTTGCAAAAGGTTCCTAGGTATGTATTGAATATGCACAAACCAGCACTGGGGGAATGCATACGCTATCTCGGCTGCAGCGGTATGTTGCAAATTTGCGACAACCGGCGTTAAGGGGTTAATGCAGACAAGAGGGAAGTAATTGTTTTCAGCCCCAAAAATGAAAGGTCAAAGATCAGTGCTGACCTTGACTCCATGTCATTGAAAGGTCTTAATAAAAAAAAAATCAATCGGACAACTGCAGCTAGTCCAGAATGCTGCTGCCAGAGTCCTTACTAACACCAGCAAACTGGACCATATCACACCAGTCCTCAAATCACTACACTGGCTTCCTGTGAATCAAAGAATAGACTTCAAAATCTTACTCTTGGTTGACAAAGCACTGAATGGTCCTGGACAAAAATACATCCTAGACTTGTTAGCTCCATATGAAGCATGGTTTCCCTTAGTGGTGATAACTTGAAAGAAAAAAAAACTAAAAGAAACATTCTCCTTTGAGGGACATGGTAAAGCATTTATGAGTTGAAATGAGGAAGCTCAGTTGAGGAAGAGAATACAGCAGACAAACCCAGCTGATAAAGCTCCTGCTGTGCAAAGTCATCTGCACTCTAAGGTTCTAAAAGACTGCCATGCTGCTCTAATGCAGGTGTTTCCTAATGTTGCAGAGGTAGTGGACTCTGCCTAATAAACACTGAAGTCAAAGCTTGAACTGTTTAATTACATTAGTGCTTAACAGCAAGAAGAAATGGCTCATACGACAAGAACTTTCTGGTGAAATGTAAATGATGTATTAACAGACTTACAGGTTCCAAGATGAAACCTTCTGCCATGGCTTCATGTAAATCAAGATGGTCTCCCCAATGCTGGCCTGGCTGTGAGGTTGGACAAATATCAGACTGTGCAACCTTCATCTGGGTTTGGGATTAACATCAGTCCTCAGCTGCATGTAGTCCCAAGAATTCTCAGAGTCAAAGCCACTTGTGTGTTTTCATTGTGGGAGGACATCCTTGATTTTGGCCCTGATGTCATTAAGATCATAATCTTTTACTTCATACCAAACACAAGGCAACGAGAAAAGAATGAAAAATGTTTTGACATTTTACCCCTTATGAATTTATTTTTTAAACAGAAGTTGCAACACATACAACTAAATAAACTCACAACAGCTTGTGTTTAAAGGTTCCAGATGGTGTCTTTTAACTTCCATCCATCCATCATCTATACACCACTTAATCCTCTGCAGGGTCGAGGGGGGGCTGGAGTCTATCCCAGCTGACTCAGGCGAAGGCAGGGGACACCCTGGACAGGTCACCAGTCTATCACAGGGCCACATCGAGACAGACAACCAAGCACACTCTCATTCACACCTACAGATAATTTAGAATCATCAGCATGTTTTTGGACTGTGGAAGGAAGCTGGAGAACCTGGCGAAAACTCACGCATGCACAGGGAGAACATGCAAACTCCACACAGAAAGATCTCAGGGGTCCTAACCAAGATGCAGCCAGGGGATCTTCTAGCTGTGAGGTAACAGTGCTAACAACTGAGTCCCCGTGCAGCCCTGTCCTTTCAACTTGTCTGTCAATTTGTCTCATATGTAAATAATAATAATAATCATGTATTGGTTTTATATAGCTCTTTTCTAGTCACTCAAAGATGCTTTACATTGCATTATTCATTCACTCCATACTTGATTGTGGTAAGCTATATATGTAGCCACAGCTGCCCTGGAGTAGACTGACGGAGGTGAGGCTGCCAGTCTGCATCATCAGCCCCTCCAACCACTCACTCTCATACCACATCCACCCAGGCTTCCTGGTGTTCCCTCACGGTCTCCCATCCAGGTACTGACCAGGCCCAACCTCGCTTAGCTTCTGAGATCTGATGGGGTCAGGCATCCACAAGGTGGTATGGCTGAAATTAAATCAAAAATGTTTTACTGGTGATTTGGTTGGACTGCCACTAATGACAAATTTTATAATAATTAATGGACCAACTATTTTCCCAATTAATGGATTAACCTCGACGATTCATTTTCCTCCAAAAAAGCAAAATGACCATTCATTTAAATTCATGTTGCTGTGACAAGCTGTAAGTGATTGTATATTGCAGTATAGTATGAAATCTCAACAAAGGTTTACATATTAAAGAGCAAAACTGTAGGTTTAAACTGGAAACTAAAACATGATCAGAATAAATTAAAAATATTATTGAAGTCAGTGGCACAACTCCAAAATAAACCCAAGCTTCTATGAAACTCTTTCACAAAGTAAAAAAAGCAAAGACCAATTAAAGCAACTCCGTTCCTGCTTGTTGTGCTGTTGCTCTCTGACTTTGGTCATAGCTTTGAATTATCTGAAAATGTCGGTGAATTCTCAAGACTGCCGTGACATAGTGACAAGTGTATGTACACTTCAGTTCATGGCTATATTTTCAGGTGTTAGCCATGTAGCAAACTGGAAGGACTGACTGTAATGTATTGTGTGCTGTTGTGTTTATTTTTGTATAAATGAAAGTCATTGCTTATGGGTGTGTTTTAATGAGAAAAAAAAATAAAGAAAAGCATACTTCATACACTCATACTGTACACTGGACAAATCTGCCCTCTCCTGCATGGATGTCATATGTGATTTATGATTCCTGGGCAGGTTCAAGGTCGTTATTGAGCATTTTCTTGCAAATGTCGCAACACTAGTGGGAGAGGAAGGGAGGGTGTTTTGTGAGTACCTCACAGGACGAGGGAGTGTCTGTGCACGGACAGGAAACTTAAAAAGGCTCCTGGACCAGAAACTGAGAGTGAATGAGCTGCTCAATAGGGTCAGCGGACAGTCAAACACTTCCACACAGACGCTTTGCTGCAGGGTGAAGATGAAGCTGCTTTTTGTTCCCGTGGCGCTCTTGTCAGCTTTAGTCATCGCAGAGAGTAAACCACAGGCTATACCAGTTGCTGTGAGGACAACACAGCGGCCAACAACAGGTAGGTTCAAAGGCGTTTTAAATATCTCAGATAACTTGCTGGTTAAATGTAGGTTGCACACTTTGTCCATTAAGACAGTGTTGGTGGAGGAAGTCCTTTTAGGTAAAAGTACAAATACCATACTGTAAAAATACTTGAGTACAAGCAAAAGTTATGCTACTTAGTAGCAAGTAAGTGTGTAAGTTTGAGCAGGTAAATGCACTTAAAGTGTTAAAAAGTACTGAATACATAAAAATGTCTCCTGTGAGTGATACCAGTATTTATTATATGATCAGTATGATATTGCTGGTGTTTCAATGTCTGAGCAGCTTTTTATTGCAGCTGGTTGATGTGAAGGAAATCTCAAGGATAACACAGCAGGGAAGGAAGGAAGGAAGGAAGGAAGGAAGGAAGGAAACAGAAAAAAATGAGGAAAAATTAAAAGAAGGAAGGCAAAGGATAGAGAGAAGGTAGCAAGGAAGGAAAGACAATAGGAAGAAAAATGGACGGAGGGAAGGAAGGAGAGAAGGGTGAAATGTAGGGAGGCAGGAAGGAAGGGAAAAAAGGAAAGAAAGGAAGGAAAGAAAGAAGGAAGGAGGGAAAGAAAGGAAGAGAAAAGTAATAAAGGAGGGAAGGGAAGAGAAAAGAAGGAAGGAAAATTTTAAAGAAGGAAGGAAAAGGATAGAGAGAAGGTACCAAGGAAGGACAGGAAGAAAAATGGAAGGAAGGAAGAAAAAAGGAAAGAATAAATGAAGGAAGGAAGCAAGGAAAAAGGAAAGAAGGAAGGAAAGAAAAAATGGAAAAGAAGAAACAAAAGAAGAAAGAGGGCAGAATGGCACAAAGAAGAAAGAGAAGAAAAAGGAAAGAAGGAAGAAAAGAAGAAAGAAAAGAAGGATGGAAAATAGAAGGCATGTAGTTAGGAAGAAAAGAGAAAGGAAGGGAAAGGGAAAGAGGGAACAAATAGGAAAGAAGGATGGAAAGAAAGAAGAAAGCCAGGCATGAAGGAAGGAAGGATGCAAAAAGACAAGAAGGTAGGAAAGAAAATAGAAAGAATGCAGGAAAGAAAGAAGGAAGGGAGAAAAGGAAAGTCATGAAAGACGGAAGGAAAGAAGAATCTGAGCAGGTCAGAGATGGAGTTGAATCAGTTCAGGTGTGCTCATACATTTTCCCTTCCTTTCCTTCACAGGTGGAAAAGGAATAGTCTGTGCATTTTCTTATCCTCTCTCTGCCACAGCCACAGGAGAGCTAGACTGAGAGTTGGACCAGCTTCAAACAACAGCTCAGATTGGAGCTGATATCCAGAGTTCAGGCAGCATCTCGCCATCAGCTGCGAATCCCAATGGAGCTGCTGCAAACCGGATTTCATGTCCTGTTTGTGTCTTTTGTGTTTCTTTCTGCAGGGGTTCCTGGACTAGATCTGAATGGGAAGATGTTCACTTTGGAGAGTTATCATTATCCAACAGTAACCCTCTATCATCCTTCTTTTCCCATCTCCTCCTGGTCCTTGACACGTAAAACCCGTCTGGAAAAAAATGACAGTTCCAGCACTGACACCCAATCCTACGCAGCCCCTGCATATGCTCCCTTGACCACAGCATCTCCCATTACAGGTGAGTACATTCACAGATATTGGATTGTATTCTACAAATATGGGTGTCTAAGTGTGACTGCTGCCTTTGTATTTATTATTCAAACTCTGACTTGTATGCTTTCTGACTAACTGTAGGGATAATCAACATTGGTATAGACATTGGCATCAGGAGACTCTTTTCCTGATGTTGAACAGCATCCAGAACGTGTAATTACAGCACAGTGGAAACATAAACACTAAACCAACCTACACTGTGGTAAAACAAACTGTACTGATAAAAGCTATAATCTCTTTTAAAGAAGACATTTTTCAGTCTCAATGTTATGCCCAGCCAAGGGGTGTCTGAGACATAACAAGAACTGGCCCTTCCTCGAGTCCCAAGTAGCAACAGAGACAGAATAGTATGATGAGGAATGAAAGTGGATTTATTTACAGGAATAGAATGGTATAACTGAGTTAAACGTAGGGGGATTAAGGACAAAATAACAAACAGACAATCCTGGCTAGAAGGTAACTAAACAAACAGGAGAAAACTGAGATTAACCGAAAGTGACGGTCCACCCCTACAACTCAACAGAAGTAACAAAAGCTCAAACAAAACTACGTGTGGCCAGTTGGGAGAAGAAGGAGATGAGGAGACGCCGCTGCCCGCCAGCCACCGCCATCTTGGCCCCTTTTATCTCAGGTGCTGCTCAGCTGCAACCAATCGGGGATCCGGTCCGGGAAACTCCCCCAATCCCGCCTGGCTGTGACAACACAAATTTGCATACAGACCGAAGGCACAACAGAACAATCACTGAACTACGACGACAGTCGAAACACTCAATGTTACATAGAATAAAATTAATATATGTAAAAGCACAAATTAAACACAGAAACACAAGCCAAGATTGTTTTGGTCAAACTTTTCACCTTTACTAGTTTGTTTTGTATTTTTTATTGCAAAATGTAAAGTCAAAGTCTTTTAGTTGTCTAAACTGTGTCTCCTCGTGGTTGTTTTGTGGTTGTTTTGGATCTCTTTGTGGCCATTTTGAAATTCTTTGTGTTTCATTGTGGTCACTTTGTCATTGGGTCTCATATTTTTGTAGTTGTATCTGATAATTTTGTCATTTTTTTTGCTTCTCTTCATCTCCTTTGTGTGTCTCTCTGAGGCTGTTATGTGTTTATTTTGCATCTCTATGTTGCTCTGAGAAATTATTGCACAGGCTTTCTTCTATTGTGTGTTGTGTGTTGTGCATTTATCGTACATTATCCTTTTTAATTTTTTTTGAAAATCATGCACTAAGTCAACCAAGGAAGTTTTTTCTTTAACTTTGGTAACTTTGTGAACCGACACTCTCCATGTGAACCCTGCAGGTGTGTCAGTGTGTTTGCGTTACATGATCGACTATCTGGAGGATGAATATCCCACAATCTTCACACTCAGTGGATTCAGCACAGATCTGAAACTTTCAGAGAATAGCAACGCCCCATATATGACAGTAAATTTCGGTTCCACCGCTCTTGACCTGGAACCCAACATCAGGTTCTGGTCAAACATCTTGCCGAGTCCCTGGACCAGCGTCTGCCTCACCATAGACAGCAACAGGAGTGTGATCCAGCTGTTCAAGGGACCATTCATGAGCATCAGGAAGGTGATTTATCAGGTGAGATTTTTGGGAATATACAGTAAAATTAAATAAACTGTAAACTCATTACACAGGTATCAGCAACACAATTACAGTAATTAAGTAAATTTAATACAATAATTTGGAGAAATAAAAGCAGTGGAAACAGATTTGGTTATTAACTGATCAGAAATAACATGAATATTTGTCAATACATGTTGTCATGTCAGTTGTTATTTTGAAGGAATTAAGGCCACTGAGGCCAGCAGGCAGAGCACAGTCAGTTGCTGTGGAACATGTAACGTGCAAATCTAGCTTTTATTAAGAGTAGGTACAGTTTCAGTTGACCAAGATTTCTGTAAGTTGACTGTAGCCCTACTGATATTCACACAGTCATACTAGATAGACACAGGTGTTCCTTTTTCTTTTACAGATTTTCCTAAAACTTAGAATTAGCTCTAACTAAGTTTTTAGATAGAAATTCTATCCAAATTTCTATCTAAATTTGGATAGAAACTCATTTAGTGTGGCAGCAGATGTACGTTCATGTCTACAAATGGATGAAGACACTGTCTTTGACACCTAATTGCATACGTATTAACAGGTTTATCTCAGGTGAAGCGAGAGTTCTGTTTAAATTGATCCCTACTAGCTCTTAAGTAATGCAAACGTTGGCAGAGATAACCTTGATGGAGTGGGCTGATGCATGATAGGAAACCACTGGAACCTCACCTAACCTAACAACTGATTGGTTTAGATGCTAGTCAGCTGATTTATATACAGTTGTATCCACAAAAATTCCATGAAAGACCTTTCTTCCTCCTACTTTATCAATCCTACACATGAATCTAATAAAGTCTGAAAAGGGCTTTGATGCTCCAAATCAAAGACTACAAACAGTTGTGGAATTTGTTGGATTTGCATTTAATCACATTAACTTTCATTTTGGTCCTAATATCATCTCTGTGTGTGTGTGTGTGTGTGTGTGTGTGTGTGTGTGTGTGTGTGTGTGTTTGTGTGTTCAGTATGACTGGTCAGGTCAGCCAGTGGTGGAGTTTTCACGTGCTACTGGCCAGGTGAAAGACGTTCAAGTGTGGAATTATCCTCTCCACTATAGAGAAATCAACCACTACATGACTGGAAATCCATCCCGGTATGAACCTGTGTTTTTTTTTATTTTTTTTTTATTTTTTATTGACATTCAGAGTCAGATATTCACATCCGATATAACATTTGTGTGAACCTGTGTGTTTCAAATACAAGGCTGTAAATTTCTCTCCTGCCTTATTGCTTCATCTCCAGAGGCTTCCTTAAGCATGTCAAGGTTCTTTTGTGATATATTCTCAACCATATGTAGTTGCATCACAGTAAAGCAAAACAAAACATTTAAAATACTTTTTAATATGAAATACACAGCTTTCATCTTAAGATATTGTAATCCAAGCATAGCCTCAAGTTTCAATGCGTGAAAAAACATGGTGGAAGCGTAGCAACGATATAAAATTAAAAAATCATCTCAAAAAAGTATTTCATTATTATCAGTCTAAAATTTCACTATTATCTATAAATATCCATGTTTTATGCTATAAAATCTTCAAGCAAGTTAGAGGTGGAAGAGCAGAAACTGTTAAAAGTCTTCTGATGAAGGCCTGGTATCATAGGTATGTTACATTACTACAGTTTACACAAACAACAGGTATCTACACCTGCACAGAGTAAATACGAAGGTATCACATCTTTTAACCTACAATATACACCTGTGTAAAAGCTCATGTGGTTACTATTTAATATGAAATGCTATAGACTCTGCAGCTTTCACTTTCCAAATGCTGCTTTGATGTTTAATCAGAGGAAAGAGTGCACTTGTTTCTGGTTGTGCATCGCAGTTAGTCCGACTCACTGGATGTTAATCAGAGGTATAAGGCTGCCATTAGCCGCATATTTTACTCGGCTTTCTCCTCCCCATCTTCGTGTAACTGCTTTAAAAAATCCACTTCACCATGGGAAACCGTAACAACCTCCAGGCAGCAGCCTACATACTGAAAATGTAGATTGTGCTGTAAGGCAGCCATGTAAGTCTTTTCCCCCCAGCAAATTAGCCATTTTTACTGACACTGCTCCTGTCCATGTGTGCAAGTGTTCCACCAAAATAATTCCCATTCATGATTTTGAAAGGAAACCATTGGCTGAGCTTCATCCACTACGTTTGTAATTGGTTTAAAGAAATACAAAGTCAAATCAGAAGCTACTGTAATAGCTAGCTGGTATGGCAAGTAGCCTACTTAGCATACAGCAACCTAGCTAACATTGCCTAATGCAAGCTTACACTATTATGAGCTAACAATAACCAGCATTACCTAGTGCATCCTAACAGCAGCTGACAGTATAGTCAAACACTTGTTAACATAGTGCTAGCTAACACTAGCTAACATTACTTACTGCAAGTTAACACTAGCAAACATTAGCTTGTGCAAACTATACAATGGCTAACATTATGAAGTACAAGCTAACACCAGCCAGCCTTACCTAGTGCAAACTATTTTAATAAGTGCTCGCCTCCGTCGAGCAAAGTTCAAACCAAAATAATTCCCCCATCACGATTTTGAGGGACCATCGTTCACTAGGCTTCTCCCAGTAATACTGTGACTGGTTTGAAGTTGTGTTTACAGAAACAGAAAACCCACAGAATAAACAATCTATGTTCGTGTAACACTGGTGCACATGTGATCTCTTTCCATTGATGATGTGTGTGTTTGTGTTTTTAAGGCAGGGGAATGCTCTCAGCTGGTCCTACATCAGATACTCTCTCCAAAGACAATCATTTTTAGAGGACTCCTATGAGTTGATGGCAAAACAAGATCAGGAACAACAATCAGTAGAGGAAGACGCCTGAAAGGAGTGACGAGGTCCAGGAAGGTTTCACTGTTGGGGAGGCCGAGGAGACGCAGAAAGAGAAGATTTAAGACAAAACATAATAAATGGATAATCAGAAAATCCTAAACATATTAAGAATCAATAATTAATCAACAGTGACAAATAAATTACAAATACATGCATTTGATTTTATTGACAAGATGACAAACTAGTCTCAGTAACTAGCTAAGATCTTTCTACTAGTACATTTCTACTAGTGTATTTGTTACTGTTCTTCTGTGTGTGTTACTAAAAAATCAATAAATCTGATGGCTAACTGAACACTGTCGAGAATTTTATCATCGGATCAAAAAGTGATGATGTGTCGGTGCTGTACAGGTGTAGTTTGTAAATTGATGTGCGGCTTTGTTCAGTGTAGCAATGAGTGTGCACACATTACAGTAGTGCAAGCTAACACATGCTAACATTGCCTTGTGCAGGCTAAAATCAGACAATGGCTGTTCTATTGTTATTATAGGTACAATGATAAACCTGGAGGATGGTCACATGCCAAGTAATCACCCGCAAACCATGTCGCTGGTCCGACTCTTTATTGGTCCCCCCTGACCCCCACACATTACAGCCGATAGTTCCTATAGCACATAGTGACCTATCACTACATCCCTCTTTCTGAATAAGATACATTTCTTGAAGAGATGTATGAGTAGCCATAAGGAGAACAATATTAGAAAGTTCTTCACTTTCACTTAACCTATTCTAACAACTTAAAGTTCCAGAAAATGGTAAATAATATCTATCAACAAGACACTTAGCTTTAGCTTCAACATTCACTTTCCTACGACAACTTGTCTGTGAAATCACTGTCACTTAACATCAATGTGGAACATTTCCAACATAAACTCATATCCTTCTATAACCACGTTGTAAACATTTTCAAGATAGGGAATGTAACATTTCAACAACAATCAAAGTGCTTTCAGTATCACAACTCTTTACCTCCCCTCTACCCTGTGTTTTTTTGTATGTGTGGCGTGTCTAAGTGCATAAGGAATGGGGTAGACTGCCCAAACCTTTAATCTGAGTGTGGGGATTATTCTGCCCCATTATTCACTCAGTGTTCACCTCACATAGTCTTTTAAGTACGTCGGAGTCACCCTGACCCTGGCAGGATAACGTCGCTCACACACTGGAGATTGTTGACTTGAGTCACACTGGACATCAGGTGCGATCTGTGTAGTGACTGCATCTGGTGCAGTGGTTTCTGGCGACGTGTTGGTAGGTGTCGCAGGTGCCACTGAGGTTGGCGAGAGGTGGAATCTGTTTCTTCGCAGTGTACCTCTCTGCGTCTCGACGATGTAGGATCTTGGTGCGTCTGCTGGAGACACTACTGTGCCTCTCTCAAGCATGTCCTTGACCCACACATGATCCCCAGGTTGCAGTTGTGGCATGTCATGCGCTCTATGTCTTTTGTTGTAGTTTTGTGTCTGTTTGAGTTTGTATTGTAGTTCTGACCTTTTCAGTTTTTCCATGTCTGCACATGCTGGATCAAGCTGGGATGGAATAACAGGAAGTGGTGTTCGGATTTTCCTCCCCATGAGTAACTCAGCGGGACTATGTCCATTTGCCAAAGGAGCAGCATGGTAGGCCATGAGGGCAAGATAAGGATCACTGGATTTCTTCAGGAGACCTTTGATTGTCCTTATTGCTCGCTCTGCCTCCCCGTTGCTCTGTGGAAAGTGTGGACTGGATGTCACATGACTGAAGCTCCAGTCCTGTGCAAACTTCTGGAATAGCTCAGATGCGAATTGTGGTCCGTTGTCTGACCGTACCACCTCAGGTATTCCATGACGTGCAAAGATGGACTTGAAGTGCGCTATCACAGCTTCCGATGTTGTGGATGTGAGTTTGGCTACTTCAAAGTATCTCGAAAAATAGTCCACAATAACTAAGTAGTGGTTTTTGTTGTCAGTCTGAAACAGATCTGCTCCAACAGTGGACCAAGGTCTTTGTGGGAATTCTGTGGGCAGCATAGTCTCTTTCAGGTTGGTCCTCTCACGGGCACATGCATCGCAGTTTTGTATCAGTTTTGTCAATTCTTTGTTGAGGCCCGGCCACCAAACTGACTGTTTAGCTCTCTCCCTGCATTTGGAGATACCTAGGTGACCCTCATGCAACTTTGATAGTATGTCTTTCCTGAGTGATGATGGAATCACGATCCTGCTGCCGAAGAGCAATAGACCGTTTTGAACTGTGAAGTCACCTGAGAAGGGCAGATAAGGCTCAAATACTGCTCCAACTGAAAACTTGTTCGGCCATCCCTCCTCACAGAACTTTTTGAGCTGCCTCAGTATGTCATCTTTGTCCTGGTGCATCTGGATGTCTCTGAGTCTCTTTTCAGAAGCAGGCAGGCTCGCTACGACAGAGTCTGCATATAGGTTGATTTCTTCCTCCTGTAAACCTCCTGTCGTACAGTCAAATGGGCTCCTAGACAGCACATCGGCAGTTGCAATGTCCTTGCCGGCCACATGAGATATGGTGTAAGAAAATCTCATAAGTCTCATGCGCAGGCGTTGTATGCGTGGTGGGAGTTCGTCCAGACCTTTTGAGCCCAGCAGAGGAACCAGAGGTTTGTGGTCGGTTTCGATGTGAAAAGTTTTCCCAATGAGAAACTCTGCAAACCTCTCGCAGGCCCATGTAGTGGCCAGCGCCTCCTTTTCGATCTGGGCATATCGCTGTTCAGTGCTGCTTAGACTCCTGGAAGCATATGCCACAGGTCTCCAGTCAGTGTTGTCTCGCCGCTGAAGAAGAACAGCTCCCAGCCCATATGACGATGCATCGGCTGAGACTAGCGTTTCTGCATCTGGGTCATACAGTGCTAACCCTGGGGGAGCGGTCAGCTCTTCCTTTATGTTATCAAAGGCTTGCTGCTGCTGTAACCCCCATGTCCACATGTTTGACTTCCTCAGCAGATCTCTGAGTGGGCGTGTTTTCTCAGCAAGATGAGGCAGGAATTTCCCCAGGTGATTCGTCATCCCCAGAAAACCTCTCACATCACTGACATTTCTTGGTTCCTTCATGGCCTTAACAGCGCTCACCTTATCAGGATCTGCACTCACCCCTGATGCCTGGATGATCTGGCCAAGGAACTTTATCCTGCTTTTGGAGAACTCGCACTTGTCATTGAGTGTCACTCCAGCCTCTTGTAGTCGCGACAGTGCTTTCCGCAGCCTCTCATCGTGCTCTGTCTGCGTGACTCCCCAAATGAGTACATCGTCCATCTGGCAAAGAACACCTTCCAGTCCTTCTAGGATTCGCTGCATGCGCTTCTGGAAGTGCTCTGGTGCTGATGAAATTCCAAAACACAGACGGTTGTAGCAATACCGCCCGAATGGTGTGAGAAACGTGGTCAGCAGAGAAGACTCTTTTGAGAGTGGAATTTGCCAGAACCCAGCATTGGCGTCCAGCTTTGAGAACACCTTTGCGCCGGCGAGCTGACCCAAAGTGTGCTCTACCGAGGGGAGTGGATGCTTCTCTCTCAACACTGACTTGTTCAGTTCTGTGAGGTCAGAGCATATTCTTACCCTGCCTGTGCGCTTGGGCACCACCACCATCGGCGCGCACCACTCGGTGGGTTCCTCCACTCTTGAGATGACCCCCTGCTGCTCCATACGATTCAGTTCCTCTTTAACTTTTGGTAGCAGAGGTAGGGATATGCGCCTGGGCGTTGAGATGGCAAAGGGCTGTGCTCCTGGCTTCAGTACAATGTTGTACTCACCCTCCATCTTGCCTAGTCCAGAGAAAAGCTTTGGGAACCCCTGCTTTACAGTCTCTTTAGAGTCCAAACAGATGTTATCCAGCCTAGCTACCAGCTGCAGTGCTGTGGCAGCAGGTCGGCTTAGGAGTGGCGTGCTCAGTCCCTCCACAACGTAGATGTCTTCCATCACGCTTCGGTTTCCTCTGATAAGAGTTGCTTTAAACTTGCCTCTCACTCCCAAAGGTGTCCTTCCAGGGCCCTTCAGGATTTTTGTGGCTTTAACTAACCTGCCGAACTGACCTTCAGTGTACAGTGATTCAGGGACTGCTGACACATCTGCACCGGTGTCGATCTTGAATACGGTGTTGTAGTTGTCCACTTTTATTTTAGTCATCCATGGACTGCTGTCTGTATCCTGTGTCACTGAGCCAAGAAACGCAACCTCATAGACATCAGAGTCCTCTGTTGCTGTAGCAACATTCATTTCACACATTTGTTTTGTCTTACACACTCTGGCATAATGTCCTTTTTTTCTGCATTTATTGCATGTAGCGTCCCTAGCTGGACATTGCTGTAGGTTGTGCCCTTTTGTGTCTCCACATCTTTTGCAGGGCCCCTGCCTTTCAGGTGCTTTCTGGGGTGTCTGTCTCAGCTGTGACTTAGCTTGTCTTGTTCTCGCGCTGCCGCGCCGCTGCGCGTGCACGCTGTCGAGCTGTGTGTTTAAGACGTCACTTTTAAAATTGGATCTCAGCATTTCTTGCTGCTTTTTCACCCGCTCACTTTGTTTAGCTTTTGTTACAGCTTTTTCTAGTGTCAGTTCAGGGTCCATTTGTAATTGTTCGGACAAACGTTTGTCTCTGAGACCCACCACAAGTCTGTCCCTCACCATTTCGTCATGCAGAGCGCCGTATCCACAGTGTTCCGCCAGGCAGTGCAGCGCAGTGATGAAGCTGTCCGCCGACTCACCCATCTCCTGTTGCCGCAGATTAAATTTGGCCCTCTCAAATATTACGTTCCTGCGAGCTATGAAGTGAGCATCCAGCTTCTCTTTGACAGTGTCGTACTCACTCGCTTGCTCAGCAGTAAGATGTAGAGAAACCAGAATATCCTCCGCTTCCTCGCCCATTGTGTAGATCAAAGCGTTGACTTGGTTCTCGTCCGCTTGTGTATCCAAACCAGAAGCGACACGATACCTCTCAAAACGTTTTATCCACTTTGGCCAGTCTTCGCTCTTGAAGGAAAACTTCTCCGGTGGGGTGACTTGAAACTGGTTCATTCTCGTTGCGCGGTTAAGCTAGCAGCTGACGTTACTGGCTCGTTAACTTTCCGAACTATCACAACTGTGTGATATAACGTAGGCGACTTTAAACTTACAGTCTTTTACTTTCTACAAGCTGTCCGTTTAACTTCTGACACCATGTTCTATTGTTATTATAGGTACAATGATAAACCTGGAGGATGGTCACATGCCAAGTAATCACCCGCAAACCATGTCGCTGGTCCGACTCTTTATTGGTCCCCCCTGACCCCCACACATTACAGCCGATAGTTCCTATAGCACATAGTGACCTATCACTACAATGGCTGTGTCCGAAATCAGTCCGCAAGTTAGAATTGTTGCACCCTATGTATGAAACCCCCTGTGATTCATATATTTGGACTGTTCCAGACCCCCCTCTAGTTGTAGCTAAGTTGGTACATTCCACTTTACCGATACTGTGTCGTGCGTGTGCGTGAAAGATAACTTAAGTGGCTAGTTCTGTTCTATTGCCATTATTTGAAATATATATTTTTAATGCATCAAATGTAAAGTTTGTATGCTGTTTATTTGTAGTTTGTGCAACCACAAGGCACCTTAATTGCATGTGTAGAAATGCTCAAAATGGAGGCGCCCAAACCGTAATACGATGGCCAAAGTTAATATGGAGCACACGTCTTGCTGTACTTTATGTGTCCACAAGGGGGTGGTATTCTGCCACTACTGGGTTGTCTATTTTCAGTTGTACTTTTCCTGTAGTGTTTGACATGTAGATCATTTACTATGTGTCTGATCGTAGTTATTTCCTATTCCTGTTTTTACAGAGACCACACACACACATACATACATACACACGAATACCCACTACGAACAATGTAAGTTCATCATATCAAGTCGCCTGTGCCATCTAACCAAGGATAGGATTATCCAGCTGCAATATGCCAGTTACTACGCGCACACATCGTTCATCACACCCTATATAATACACTCAAAATATCCAACAATGCTCCGTGAACAGTTTTGTACACTAACCAAGCAATATGTACCATCATGCATTGTGTAGAAGTTTTTTTTTTTTTTTGTTACAGAATATACGATATATTGCCAAAAATATAGAGATATCTGCCTTTAAACACACATGAACTTTAATTCAGTGATGTTGGACCAGAAGGCCTGGGTCTCAGTCTCCGCTGTAATTCATCCCAAAGGTGTTCTATCAGGTTGAGGTCAGGACTCTGTGCAGGCCAGTCAAGTTCCTCCACACCAAACTGTCTCATCCATGTCTTAACCTTGCTTTGTGCACTGGTGCGCAATCATGTTGGAACAGGAAGGGGTCATCCCTAAACTGTTCCCACAAAGTCGGGAGCATGAAATTGTCCAAAATGTCTTGGTATGCTGAAGCATTAGGGTAAGATAAGGTAAATCTTTATTGTCATTGTACAGTCATACTTTTGTGTCTCACTGTAAAATGAGCTGTAAGGTGCAGAGAGTAGTTATTTTGACATTTTTAATGCCCATGGCTTGCTGTTGGACCAGATTTTATTATTATGCATTGATTAGGGCTATTGCCTTATTGTAAAAACTGTCCCTGAGTCTGTTCTTGCGTGACTTTAGCACCCTAAATCTCCTGCCAGAGGGCAGCAACTCAAACACCCAGTGTCCTGGGTGTGTGTGGTCTCTCAGGATACTGTGTGCTCTGCTGAGACAGGGGGAACTGAAGAGGTCCTTCAGGGAGGGGAGAGGGTGACCAGTGATTTTTTGGGGCGGCGTTAATGACACTTTGTAGTGCTTTCCTGTGTGCCACAGTGCAACTTGAGAACCACACAAAGATGCAATATGCTTAAACACTAAGAGTTCCTTTCACTGAAACTAAGAGGGAAAGCCCAACCCCTGAAAAGCAACCTCACACCATAATCCCCCCTCCACCAAACTTTACACTTGGCACAATGCAGTCAGGCAAGTACCATTCTCCTGGCAACCGCCAAACCCAGACTCCTTTATCAGATTGCCAGACAGAGAAGCGTGATTGGTCATTCAGAGAACACGTCTCCACTGCTCTGGAGTCCAGTAGCGCTGTGCTTTACACCACTGCATTCGATGCTTTGCATTGCTCTTTGTGATGTAAGGTTTGGATGCAGCGACTCGGCCATGGAAACCCATTAATGAAGATCTCTACTCACTGTTCCTGAGCTAATCTGAAGGCCACACCAAGTTTGGATGTCTGGTCTAGCTACTGACTCGTGGCTGAGTTGCTGTTGTTTCCAATTGCTTCCACTTTGTTATAACACCACTAACAGCTGATCGTGGAATATTTGGTATCAAGGAAATTTCACAAATGGACTTATTGCACAGGTGGCAACCTATCACAGTACCACGCTTGAATTCACTGAGCTCCTGAGGGCAAAACATTCTTTCACAGTGTTTGTAGGAGCAGCCTGCATGCATAAGTGTTTGATTTTACACAGCTGTGTTCATGGAAGGGATTGGAACACCTGAATTCATTTATTTGGAGGGGTGTCCCAGTACTTTTGACAATATGGTGTATCTTTTCTGTTTGTGTAGCATGTTGAAATGACAACAGGCACGAGCCAAATCCATGTGTCATGCATGAAAATATTAAAAGTAATTAGCTTCCATCAATCTGACATGTTTTAACTGAGCAACAGCAGTAATGTAATTCATAGCACTAAGCTATCACTAGCTAACTTTGTCAAGTAAAAGCTATAACTAGCTAATATTACTTAGTGTAGGCTAAGCAAGGATATTTAAACAAAAGTTTACATAATTGTGATGAACGTTTTTCACATTAGTTCCCAAAAATAAGTGAACATAGGCTATTGTATTAAAAAAAGGTCAACAGAGACAAAGTTCAAGATATCTTATCAATACTTTTATTGAAACTGAATCCATCAGGCTGTCAGAGTGGTTCAGTACAGTGGTTTTGGCTTCAGCAAAAATAGTGCCAATGTCAATGAAGAAAAATGTGATGGACATGTTTTTATCATATCTTCTGTTGACATTTTAAGTTTTTCTTTTTATCTCCCAGGCACGCTCTATAAAACTTGGCACTTTCAGAAAATGCCTTTAAAGTGGTGCTAGCAGTAAATGCTGAAGCTATCTCTTAAAACAGGCCAAGCTAACGAACCAGCAGCTAACAAACCAAGAATCTGGCCAAGAAATAATAATGTATTGTAGATGTACATGTTTTCAGTGGCTTTTAGTTGCTCTTCGGGCTCTAATATAAACAACTCACACACACAGATAAGTCCGTAATGAATTGCAGAAAGGATGTCCAGGTCTTATAAAAGTCTTCAATCTTTCCTTTTGGCCAGATAGGTCAGTTTTTCCAGTGCCAAGTTATAGGACATTTCTTTGATCCATTGATTAGAAGTAGGTCCATGTATGTCCTTCCATTGTAAAGAAATAACACGTTTGGCTTGCAACAGACAAAAGTTTAACAATTTTCTTTTCCTTCCGTTTACTTGAAACTGTTCAGGAGGAATATGAAGAATACACAATTTGGCATCCACAGGAATAACACATTCTGTTAATCTTGAAATTAGCTTAAGAGTCTCTTTCCAAAAAATCTGAAGTTTCTCACAGCTCCACATACAATGAAACAAGGTACCTGCTTCTCTGTTACACTTAGTACACACATCAGGAATGTTAGGATTAAATTTGTGTAGTTTTGTAGGAGTAATATATGTTCTAAACAACCATTTGTACTGTAGCAGTCTGAACCTGGTGTTAACAGTTTGGGTCTGGGCCAGAAGACAGGCTTCCCCCCAATCCTCTACAGTTATTTCTGTTTGGAGGTCACTTCTCCATGCAGACAGATGAACTAGAGAATTCTCTTTAGAGCCTGCCAGTAGTGCGTTATAAAACTTTGATAAGAGACCCTTGTTATGAAGATGGTTCATTGTGATACTTTCAATAGTGGAGAGTGATGGCTCTGATGTAGATTTAATTTGTGTTTTTATGTAATTTCTTATTTGGAGGTATTTAAAGAAATGTTTCCTAGGCAGATTATATTTATTGACTAATTGTTCAAAAGACATCAAAGTACCCTCACTGTAAAGGTCTTTTATTTTACTTAATCCCTTTTCTTTCCAACATTTAAATCCCATGTCAGCTCTGCCTGGTTTGAAATCCTGATTCCCCCAGATAGGAGAAAAGCTTGATAGCTTATGGGATTCATTTAAAAAAGAGTGGGCTTGGTGCCAGACGCGTAGCTGTTATTCTTTATTGAATTTTCCTATCATGTGCCAGAGGGGGCAGTGCCGCACCTCAGTCAATTGAGGGGGGAAAAAAATGAAAGATAGGGCGAGACAAAACGAACAGGGAGGGTACAGACAGGCTGTGCTGTTTGAATTCTATAAGAGTGCTGTAACATGCCGTGTTATTCCCAACAACCGATCCCACATCTGAAAATCAGAAACAAATAATCAACATAGAAACAAATTGGACACCAGAAATCCCGACAGTATACAGGGTTAGGACGCCAGAAGACAGGAGTGAGGGAAGAATGTATAGAGGGCGTGAGTTTAGTGACTTCGCACCATCTGGCGGGTCCCATCAGTTCTCAGCAAGGGGCCTCGGCAGGAGTTGGTAAGCCCTGAAACAAATATACATGTGTGTCGAGTGACTACCACGAGTCAGCAGGGCCAGGCCAGCCAAGTGCCCCCACACCCCAGGCCGGGGAGCATCCAGGAGGCATTACCAAGAAGACCACCCTGGGCACAGACAAGCACGTGGACCCAGAGACCAAGAGGAAGCAGCAACTGACACCCCTAGGGCGCCAAGGACAAGCCCAGGGGGCACGGGGCATGAGGGCCCACCCGCCACCCCACACCGATCCCCAGAGGAAGCGGGAGGCACCCCGCAGCCCAGAAGGCCAGACACAAGGGCTGAGCGCCCTACCGTAGGGAAGGTCGCCAGCCCCACCCCAAGCAGGCTACCATCGGGAGCCAGCCAGAGGAAACTGAGGCCAGGCCCAGACGCAAGCCCAGAGAGCGTGAGTAGGCGGGGAGTCAGCGTCGCCAACTGGAAGGCGCCCCACATACCCCCAGCACCAAGCCCCGAGGAAGTGCAGCGGATCCATGGACCCTGCCCATGGAGACGCGCCCCAACCCCAACCGGAGCTTAGTTCTTCTAAGTAAAGTAATATGTCGTCCGCATATAAATTAATGTAGTGTTCAGACACCTGAGAGCAGATACCTTTGATATTGGTATTTTGACATACTGCTGTTGCCAACTGTTCAATAAATATCGCAAATAGTAAGGGAGAGAGTGGGCATCTCTGTCTGGTTCCTCTTTGCAAACTGAAGCTTTGTGAAGTGATCCCATTGGTGGTGACTGTGGCCTTGGGTGAGTTATACAGAGCTGATACCCACTGGATAAATGATTCTCCGAAGCCAAATTTGCAGAGAACAGTGAAGAGGAAGGACCAACTGACTTTGTCGAAGGCTTTTTCTGTGTCAAGCGACACGATTGCTTCTCTGTTGCAGCGTTGCGTCAGACTGATCAAATTTAGAAGTCTTGTTGTTTTAAAACGTGCAACATCAAGAACTGATTTTATTTAGACATTGCTGAAATTCAAAGGAAACTATCTCAATGAACTGTTCGTGGTGTCAGTAATTTTTCTCCTGTTGGTGTGTCATAGGTCATCAAAAATGTTCATTTGATGATGTTGGCACATTTCTGTGATTGGGTCACATAGTGCCACCTAAAGATCCGGCAACAGGTTGCATCTTGAAAGCTTTTTTTGGGATCTCAGTTGTCGTCTTTTTTTCCTTGATAATAAGTTATTTGCCAAAACCTTAATGAAAATCCTTAATTCCTATTGATTGTGCTGCTGTGTCTGAAGTCCACAGTAGTAGCTACAGTGGCCTCAACGAGCAGGGAATATTGGATTTACCTGTTGGTTTCATCGACATTATGGTTCTGGGCAAAGAAGAGACACCCATCAGATCACAAAAAAGCTTTTTGACGTTAACCACAGTCTTCACCTAATCCGTTTGTTTTAATCATCTGTTCAATCTAGTGTTTCTTTGTCATAAACCAGTCATTTCTTAAATTTTTTTTTTTTTTTGTGGGGGGGGGGGAATTTTGACATTCCATTGACAGACAGAGTGAAGGGGGGTAGAGAGGAGAGAGACATGCACATGCAGCAGAAGGTCATGAGCCGGACCCGAACCCACGATCGCTGCTGGCGACCTGCGCCCAAGTGGCAACGCCTCGTCTCAGCGAGCCACACGGCGGCCCTCAGTCATTTTTGACACCAACATACTTGACATAATTCAGGATTAGTTTATTGCATACGTTTGTCGTGAACCATGTACAAAAACAGATGCACCAGATTTAACCAACCAGTTAGTGCCCATCTGCAATCCCTAAGTGGTTTTTCTTTACGCATACACGGGCAGTCAACAGTTATTCATTGAAATCAGGAATTTACAAGCAGCGCCAATGTTAGCAAGACGTTTCCAGGGTCAGTAAAGAGAACTTACATTCTCATAGTGGCTGTGAGCAAACAAACAAACAAAAAAAACCCAACATATTCTTATTCTGAGAAAAGTAAATTGACATTACACAGAGTAAATCTTATTATCTCTGTATTTAGTAAGACATCTGTCACAATAACAAAATAATTATTGTACAACCTCATATGTATGTGGGCTATCATTTCACTGTACACCTTTATGTACAAAACTCCTAATTCTCTACAGAGTGGAATATGAGAACAGCCCTCCATAAAAAAAATCTAATTTGTAAAGTTTTTTTTTTTTACAAATATAAAACTTACATGGTTGCCCAACAACCAGATGTCACAGGTTTTTCCAACCGGTACATATTATTCTTTACAATTATCTGCTTAAAAAAGGCAAATTTCTAAGCATTAAAAAAAAAAAACGTGTTATGTGATAGCAAAAAAACAACAACCCCAAAACAAAACAATGAACATTTTGATATTTTAAATGCAAACAGCAATTAACTGTAGGTGCACATGTGTCAAACCACTTCTCCAAAATAAAACGAGCCATTGTAATTTATTCTCTGAAAATAAAACACAAGTTCCATATTAAATTAGATGCCACTGTTACGCCGTTATTGCTTTGACATTGTTAGGTGTCCAGGAATGTTTCTGAATTCAAGCGAAATCATTTTAATACCATGGACCATAGCGATGATTCTGGTCCTTTTATTGCAGTATGTAACACTTGAGCTGACTGCTGAGCACACGGTTATCTGTGAAGTAACCATATCTGAAGAGATGCTTATCAAAAAATGTAACTAAACCGAAGCTTAAAATGAAGAACCGAAATCACTTCGTTCTGCGCCTCATCAAAAAAATTCAACCAAAATAGATTCTGTAAAAAAAATAAAATTAAAATTAAAAACGTAAGTGGTTTCTTAGTTCTCTCTTCTCTTTCAGGGTTGTTCTGTTTCCATAGAGGAGCAGGACTTCATGTTGCAGTGAAAAATGAGCCCACAGTGAGGAAAAAGGTGATGGGAGCAAAATAATGTCGAGAAACTGCTTGGAGGGTTAATGACTGCTTGTTAAAAAGGATTTGATCTTGCAGCTCAACTGACAGAGATGCAAACACAAAAACTTAGAGTCTCACGTGAAAAACTCAAGTCGGGCTAACATGTGCAGCCGTCCAACTTTTTGACAGCCTTTCCTTTGTTGGGTTTAATGACTTTGTTAGGTGCAACATGAAATCAGCACTTCTTATTTACTGTGACACATCTGTGTGAAGTGTTTATTAGAAAACACTTGAAACGATTTAGGTGTTTTATACTGAGGTATACAGAGGCTGCTGAGCTACAAGGTTAATGAAAAGTGGCTCTTCAGCATCATCCTCAGAGTAAATCTAGTTTAGTGTCCAAAAGAACCCCAACAGACTGAAAAGCATTGTTCTTCGTCTTTTTACAAGAACCAATCTGGCCATCTTTGGCTCTGCTCTCTTTCCTGTAAGGCATCAAATCATAAAAAGGTGCTTCAATATGAGTTTAAACAATGCCAGCTGTAGTGTTTCTTCACAAATACACAGAAGCCACCAGTACTGTCCACTTACAATGCCGACCTCTCGGTCTCCTAAAAGCACACTGGTTGAAACACACAGCATCTGATGGATTTTGTGAGCTGTTAGTCGCCTGTTGTGGGACCTTTTTGTTGTTTTGACAGAATCAGTTTTCAGGTTTCTTTCAAGGTATTTGATGCAGGTGTGAAGGAGGACTAACATGAGAGCTTTTATTGCTCATCATCACCATGAACAGGATACCTAATTATCGATGGAATGGAAAATAAACATGCAAAAAAATTTAAAAATAATGCTGAGGTTGATACCTGTGCCCTGCTAGGACTTAGTAATTGAACATTCTGTTATAGCCAATATGACATAAGTCAAAATCTAAACATTTACAAAATCAAGCTTTGAAAATTAGGTCAAGATTTTACATCCTGTGCAAAAACAAGACTACGAGATCTACTCAGTAAAACTGACATTTACCAGTTTAGTGGCTCTTTTTTCAAATCTTAACTCTCTAAATGAAAGTTTTGAGAGACTATGACAACATTATTTGATGTTCACAACTGTAATTAAAATCTCAACACACAAACATGAAAGAGTGAATTGTAGGTCACAGAATTAGAGTCCAGACTTTGAGCTAAAAAAAAGGGATTGACTAAAATAAAGTTATGAGAAATGGAGTCAAAATGATGCTGTAAAGACAAAACAATGACTTTTTATCATGTGTATTGTTGCCGAACCTTCGTTTTTTCCACTGGCAGAAACTAGTTTCTATACTTTGATTTGCAATGTAGAAAAACAGGGTTGCAACGTTAGACAAGCACGTTATACTTACACTGCAATGCAAAAACAAAAAGTGCAGCAAGCTTTGTCGCATGATTAAATGAGAATTGAGCTAAAATAAACGCCTCGGTGAAAACTGGGAAGACCAAACTGTAAGTGATCTTCTGAAAGACTTTAAGGCTTATTTAAAAATCATTTTGTCAGGCAGCAGAAATCTGTTGGTGTGTATACCCAGAGCATGTATATTATTACATTCAGAAAAATAATTACCAGCTGTGAGACACATTTCATCTCTGCTTTGTTATTAGGCTTCCAACCATCCAGAGTGTTTGCTTTAGCTGAGTGAGAAGGAGCAGCTTGTGTTTGTCTGCGTATATGAATGTGGTTTAGTCATGGTCTAGTTTACACACATGATGCCACTGAAGAAGTTGTGAAATGAACAGCAGCTCTTACAAACTCACACACAGCACAAAACAAATCTCTACTTTTTAAGACATAAAAAGCACGTCATGACTTAGAACCAGAGCTAATTCAGTGAGTTTAGTTTCACACTGTGAATTTAGTCATTCAAATGCATTTCTGTTGTGTCCCTGCTGCCCAGTAAAAACTGTCTCAACAGAAAGGAGAGCAGCAATGCATGAAGCTCATGTTCACCATGAAAGTGTCTTCCTCCAAGGAATGGAAAAATAATAGATGAAATTAACCTAACCCAATCTTGTCTTAATATCGCACTATCAATATTATTTTTCTTTCTTAAATTGCAAATTTGGACGCGCTCTCTCATCATTTTGACATGTTTACTCTTTTTTTTTCTTCTCTATTGGGAAAACAAGCTTCGAGGCAAAGCTCAGAATCAGTCAGTTCCAAGAAAAACAAACCAAATATATTCAGTTTTGCATTCAGTCCTCAGAAAACCACAAATACAATGCCACACTGCGTCTAGAGTCCTGAACACTTGAACACAATTTTGAAGGTTTCCCCAGGCTGTTGTGATAGGCTACATAGAGGTCATGTGACATGAATGCAGCGATGTGACTGGCTAATGAGCAAACTGTCCCACAGCAGAGGAGGACAGTTATTACAGGGTCGCTGGTGCATAATGCTGTGTGTTTTACTGGACGTTTTAGTAAAATTTCATTATAAAGCACTGCTTGGCTCTGCTCTGTTCAGTTTGTTTGCATAATAGACTATGTGTGTGTGTGTGTGTGTGTGTGTTGGGCACACCGGTCCAGTTAATGATGAAGTGCACTTCTTTTAAAAACAGTTTTTAAAAAATGGATGAAAAACTCCAAACTCTGTCTTGTTGTACTGCAGCGGCCCACCAGCAAGTTAAAAAAGGTTAAGAGGTAAAAATGCTGAGGGCCAAAGATCAGCAGCCATCTTACTGGTTCTTGGTTTTTTTTTTTTAGCACACAAGACACCATGGGTTCCAGAAATGTCTCTGTGATGCCACTTTTAAACGTTGTTTCAGAAGAGTCTGTTTCAGGCAGTTCCGATCTGGTCCGGCTAACTGTTTCCAAGGTCCCACTGAGCCGCCACAGTGCAGAGAGAATCAGATATAACTGAAGCTGGATGTTAGTTTTCGTGTGCTTTCCAAGTTCCACCCAGTCCGAGTCAAACGGGGAAGCAACAGGGAGGAGACCTACTCCTTCAGACTTTAGCTCCTCCTGGGGTTAGTGCTGCAGACCGAGGTCACAGGTCAGGGTGTGGAGGGCTTGTGGAGGATGCCCTGCAGGTCGTCTGGTAAGGTCAGGATGACAGACTCGATGTGGGCTCTCAGTTTGGCGAGGGTCCCTGGACGCACCGGGAGCTGCTCCCTCTCCGCCTGGCTCTGCAGCATCATGAACCACAACACATTCATCAGTGTCAATATGCAATTCGAGCTGTAACCTTATTCTTCCAGTAGAAGCAGCAGATTTAGCAGCAGCAGGTTCTTTAGATGTTAACCCTCTGAACCCCAAAACCCCCTGCAAAGACTGACAGACATAATTGTCAGGTTTGAACTTTTTCAGTGGTGAACTATTCATCTGTAACGTGCTGATCCTTTGGGAAACTTTGTTAAATCTAAAATCATGACATTTCATTAAAATAAAGTTATTCTACATGTGACATTTAAAAATTTGTGCAAAATGAATTGGTTGCTCTGACCAGATCCTCAAAAAACCTAAAATTCTGTATTCTTCAGCACAACCAAGAAGCAATTAGTGACTCAGTCAGTATCTTTCCCCAGTATTGGTAACACATGTTGTGCATGTAGGTTCTATTTTTTCAATTTTTCTAAATTAAGTAATCAAAGAAACAGCTTTCCTGTTCATATCATTTATGGTATTATACCTGTATCACACTGCACAGAAGACATCTCTGAGTTCTCTCTACTTCTAACCATGGTTGTGCTGCTTCCACAGAGGCGCAGGACTTTAGATTGCAGTGAAAAATGAGTCGGCAGTGAGGAAAATGTGACAGGAACAAAAAACGCCCACAAAGTAGGTCGAGTTCAAAGGACCACATTATGCACATTTACAGGTTTATAATTGCATTTTCGAGGTCTTTTAGAATATGTTTACATGCTTTCATGGTCAAAAACTTTTTTTTCTCATACTAAACATTGCTGCAGCAGCTTTTCTCACTCTTGGTCTGAAACATTTTAGATTTTGTCTCTTTAAGGCCCGTCTCCTGAAAAGCCCAGTCTGCTCTGATTGGTCAGCTGGTCTGACAAAGGCAAGGTAATTACATAATTAGGTAATTACATAACATAACCCCAGATCTCTGCGTATGAGGAAGTACCTCCAGCAGAGAAGCGACTCTCGTAATGAAATTATGGTGGACCGTGAGGAAGCTTCTCAATTTTCTTTTAAAGATGTTTTACAAACATGTGATGTGGGGATGCAGATAAGTAACAGAAGAAAAGCCTGAACTTCAAAAGAGGCAGGTTTCAGAAATAATGTTTTCTTTGGAATAAAAATAATCCCTTTGGTCTTTGTAAGTTTGATGCACAAAAAGCAGCTGTATAACACACTGAATGAAAGAAAAAAAAACAAAAGCAGAACGTGAACGCTGAATGAACCTCTTAGCAGAAGCACTAGTGGTGGCAGCAACAGTATATACGGTGGTAGTAGTAGAAAAAGTAGCATTCATATCAGCAGTGGCATTTGTATGTGGAGCTCTGAGCAGCCTCAGACCAGGATGTACTGACCAGTTTATCCTTCAGCTTCAGAACCAGATCAACTGTCTCCACCTCTGTGTGCTTCTGGATTCTCTGCTGCAGATCCTGCAGGCAGACAGACAGACAGACAGATAGGCAGGTTAGTCTCATGCTACTGTATCCAAATCGGATACAGTAGCGTGTATCCAATTTACCTTCATCATCAAACCCAAAATTCTGTGTGAACACTCCCTAAGTGAGTAAAGTATTTCATTCCATACGGTTTTCTGGCTTTGTATCACTCCATATATACATACTTGTATGTTAAATAGCTAAAAAGCAAAACCCACAGTGGATTTAAATTCTGACCCTGAGCTGGTCAGACAAACGCAGCCTTTCAATCATAAGTACCAGAAACTCTGTGTTCCAATTATCGCAAAGCACAGATGGTAAGTAAGCTGTCTTTAAGATGTAAAACGGTGTCAATGTGGCTAAGTATGACAAACACAGTACAGACCTCATCAACATTAAAAGCTGGAACTGAAGTTTAGCGTCAGACCCAGCACTTAAATAGGTTAACAGGGTTATTTTCTGAGTGTCACTGCTGAAATTACTAGTTGGTACCTTGGAATTATGCGAGTTACATCCACTTTCTCCTCCTCCTCCTTACCTCCTCACACAGCGCCTCGAGGTGCAGGGCCTCTAGTTTCTGTGTCATCTCTCTCCTCCTGTTACGGAACCAGCCGTCAAAGTTGGGAGACTTGAGGAAATGCCTTCAGACACAGAGAAGACCACACATGATGCTCAGGAAATGCTTTTTCCATCACTGTTCACATAACTACTTTCTGTCAGTCTGTGTTACAACCAAAGCACTCATAGTGAAAGACAAAAGAAATGGAGACTCTTATTCAATTATCATCACATCAACTTATGAAAAGGGAGATTTGTAGTAAAACCAGTTTCTAATGTTGCTAATGCCCTGTACCTGTAGAGTCCAATCCAGTCTCCTTTCAGTCTGGATGTGAGCTGAGGTCCAGCTTTCTCCAGTGTCTTCATGAAGTCCTGCTGGATGAACGGTCGTAGCTGAGGAGGACTCTTCCAGGGACTGATGGACTTCTGGAGAGGCATCAGACTGGCCACGTACCGCTCCTGTAACACACAAAGGTCCATCCTTTCTCCTGAAATCATCCAGCAGCAAATCTGCAGTAAGTGCGTGATGCTGTCATGTCAATATGGAGCAGAACCTCTGAGGAATGTTTCCAACACCTTGTGGAAAATATGCCATGAAACATTGAGGCAGTTCTGAAGGCACAAGGGGTCCAACCATTTACTAGGAAGCTGTACCTCATAAAGGGGCCGGTGAGTGTTGCATGCATGCATGCATGCATGCATGCATGCATACATACATACATACATACATACATACATACATACATACATACGTGTGTGTGTGTGTGTGTGTATATACATAATATTACAGGGTTCTTTGGCAGCACATTGTTCACATTAAGCTAAGAAAAGAAATGACTTGTTGTTACCAGTGGAATGATGAAGCTCTGTGTCAGTTCTAAGAAGTAGCGTCGAAGTATTGCATTTTGTGCTGCTGAGGGTCTTTTCTGTTGAACACCCTGGAAAACAAAGAAAAAGAACATGAGTGACATTACATTTCGGGATGCTACTTTTCCACTGGAATTTCCAGTATTTTTAAAGAAAATGTGTTGCTCGTTGCTAGTGACACACAGTATTTATCGGAAGTAGCAGCAGAACCGTTTCATATTTTTAGGAAGTTTACTTCAGCCATGGAGTCTGTTGTAGCTCATGAAGCTTTGAACAAGTTATGACATGCGCAGGACAAAGACCAAGTCTCACCTTCTGTAGCTGTTTGATGATTTCTTCATCTTTGTTCAAATACGACTTGTATGCAGTGTATACACCTAAAAGGATCACACAGATCAGACAAGAGAAGCTCTGCCTGCTAACAATGAGTAAACAGCTCCCCCTAGTGGACAATCTACAGTCTTACAATAATAAATGTGAATCTAAATTTCAGGACAGTTTTTTAAATAAGAAAATTATACTGAAAATTAACACAAAAATCTAGAGAATATGAAAGATTTACCGGGTTTGGAGTCTAGAGTTTTGAGATTCTTCAGTTTCTTGACCTTCATTTGCTTGGCCATCTCTCCTGAGAGGAGCAGAGAGTTCAGACAGACAGTCCAGGGTTTTCACATCTCAAATCATCACAGGCCTTCTGCTCAGCAATCTTTGATTTTCTAGATTTTTTAAAAATCATGATCTATTGATATCTAAAATGGTAACAGTGAAATTTCAGACTTTTATCTTAAATATTTCCTGAGATATTGTCACTAAAACGTAGGCTCAAATTTAAACGTGAAAAAACGTGTTGAACTTGAAACTGAGGTGACAGGGAAATTTTTAAAAAAGATGTATACAAGTATTAGATATTTTAAGCCAAAACTTCACAAATACCTTTAGAGATGTCTGTATTTTATTTTATTAAAAAAATCCGGCAAACCAGAGATAGCTGAGCAGAAATTGTTTTAAAAATTTGATGATTTGAGATGGTATTACTGAATGTTGTTTAAAACATTACTGCATACTGGAGCATCAAGATTCCTTCACTGGAACTAAATAACAGACCCAGACCAGGAGAGCATTTACAATATGATAAACACATACTTTCTGACCAGAGTGTTATAGTGGAATCCACTGCATGACAAAAATATCACATTTGTCTTTACTCAATTAAAAACATAAAGCAGTAACATTTACCTGCTTGCTTCATGTCTCCGATGCGGATGATGTGCGGCCAGTGCTGCAGAGTTTTCGCAAAGAAGGGATTAGTCACTCCCAGAATGACTGACGGCCTGCAGCAAGAGAGAGAAAGACAAAAGAGAAATACTTACAGTTTTCTATACACAGTTACACAGTGGACTTGAGCAAGAAATGTAACACTTTGAACTCCAAGCAGTTTCTGGGCATTTTTTGCTCCTATCACATGGCTTCATAGTTGTGCCAGGAAGTGAAGAATTTTCAGTTTGTTTTTAACAGAATCTGGTTAGAGAAAATAAAATGTGACATATAGAATAAAATGAATTTGATAAAATATCAAGCTTTTATGCTTAGATTTGTTTAAATTTCCAGACAGGGCCACACATCACAGATGACTGGAGTCGAGAACCATCGTGAAGAAAATATGCAGTTTTCCTTTTGTTTTAACACTTTCTGACTGTGATAAATGGTGTAAGTTTGGCAACTACATAAACACAACAAGGCTTTCAGTCCCACTGGCCAGGTTTGGGGTGATTATGGTGTGGGCTTCTTTTTTCAGAGATTGGGCTTGGCCCCTTAGTTCCAGTGAAAGGAACTCTTAATGCTTCAGCAAACCAAGACATTCTGGACAATTCATGTTCCCCACTTTGTGGGAACAGTTTGGGGATGACCCCTTCCTGTTCCAACATGACTGTGCACCAGTGCACAAAGCAAGGTCAGTAAAGACATGGATGAACCAGTTTGGTGTGGAGGAACTTGACTGGCCTGCACAGAGTCCTGAACTCAACCTGATAGAACACCTTTGGAATGAATCAGAGCAGAGACTGAGAGCCAGGCCTTCTGGTCCAGTGCCTTATCTCACAATTGCACTTCTGGAAGAATGGCCAAAGATTCCCATAAACACACTCCTAAACCTTGTGGAAAGTCTTCCCAGAAGAGTTGAGGCCATTATAGCTGCAAACACGGGCCAACTCCATATCAACGTGGTCTACCACTTGGTGGCTGAGTTGCTGTTGTTCCCAGCTGCTTCCCCTTTGTTATAACACCACTAACAGTTGACCGTGGAGTATTTAGTATCGAGGAAATTCCACAAATAGACTTACTGCACAGGTGGCAACCTATCATGGTGCCACGCTTGAATTCACTGAGCTCCTGAGAGCGAAACATTCTTTGACAAATGTTTGTAGAAGCAGTCTGCATGCCTAGGGGCTGGATTTTATACACCTGTGGTCATGGAAGTGATTGGAACACCTGAATTCAATTAGTTGGAAGAGTGTCCCAATACTTTTGGCAATATAGTGTGTGTGCTCTTAAAGGACTTTGCATAGTAAGGTGAAGACCTTACAAGTTTTAAAAGAGAGGAGTGAAGTCGAGGTTGCCGTGTCCCTGTGTCCATCATAACTGCTGCAGTAGGATTTGTTTTTACTTACGGAGCCTGTGTCCTGGTGGTGTACTCCTTAAACTCGCTGTCGTGGATGGTGAAGTACGGCCGAAAGTCGCTGCAGTAGCGCAGAGGAGAAATACAGCTGCAAAGACAGAAACAACACAGTGATCTTAATAACTGAAGTCAGCATTGCCTGCTTTGTGCAAATGTCAACACTGAAGGAAATAGAAAATAATAAAAAAAAAAAAAACATTTAACTGGAAGCAGGAGATGAAAAAAATTCTATTGTAGATATGTGTTCAGTTTTTTAGGACGTGAAGACGGAAATTCAGAATACACATGGAATTTTAACAAATTTACCTACAGATTTGCAGTCAAAAGTCAAAGCCATCTCACCTGACCAGTGCCAGCACAGTGTCTGACGACTCTGCTGGTGACGGCGCCATGACGACGAGTGCCTCCCCCAGCAACACCAACTCCCACAGCATCTGGATGTGGAAGAAGACTGGGTAGAAACACCTGGATGGAGAGAAAAACGTGTTGCGGTGTAAGTTGGAAATGTATCTACATTTACTTATTCCACCAAAAGGATTATAGTGACACCGATTCCTTCATTCAACCTTTATGTTTACTCAAGATATCACTGAGGGGAAACTCTGTTTTACACAGACATCTCAAACAGAAAAGAGAGAAAAATAAACAATGATTAGAAATAGGGAAGTTGGTTCAATTAAAAAAATATGTTTTGTGTTTAAGGAAGATGTTTTGTTCTATAAAATAATAAGAATGTAAATTAAAATACGGGAACATGAGAATCTCTAAAAATGTGCATATAAGGTAAACATTCCATTGATAAATAATTAAAAAGTAAAACAAAATACAAGTATGTAAAACAATTACAAATGCAGCTTCAGCGATTTAAAATCAGATTCCACAAGCGTCCAAAAGATCTGAGAGTAGGAATTTGAAGTTGGTGTTGCTAATGCGTTGAAGGCAGTTTGTAGATGTGTGGAAAGACTTCAGTTCAAGAGTCCTTCAGTTTTTTTTCCACCAAAATGATGCTGAACCATTTCCACCATTTAAACCTACCATTATACAGTTGCATGCTCTGAGATATGTTGCTTTATTTTTAAGAAAGAGAATCAACATAGAAGTTATTTTTAATGTTTAGTTCAGATTTTAGTGTCGAGTTCAGTGCTTCGTTTAGCAGAAATGATAGTGACTTAACATTTTTTTAAGGATCTTGAAGATAGAGGGTGCTTTTTTCACGTTTTGAAGCACAGTAGGTATTTCTTTGCTTCTAAATGGTGCTAATAAGAAAAACCAGCACTGTTAGTTTGCTTAATATGTGTTAAAACCCTGAGAATTATTTATTTCCGGTTTCTTTTTTTTTTTTTTTACATCTTCTGAGAGTTGCCTGTAGTGAAAGGATTATAAAGGACTTCCCTCATCCCCATAACCGACTGTTTACCCTGGCCTCTTTATAAAAGGTAAAACAGCACACGCAGCTGGAATATTAGGCCTGTCTAAAAGCTCCACATGAAACCATATGAGCACATGCTTCAGACAGGAGATTCATGTTTGAAGTACCGTTCTATTTAATTTGTCTGTTTAAACTAGGAAACTACTGCTAAGCATCTTATTGCTCTTATCATTTTATTAGTAATAATGTTGCTGCCATTCGGTTGTGCACCTGTTGTAGTAAAATGACAATGAAGTTCACAAATTAAAAGACAAAATAAACAAATTAACGTAAACAACATTTTTGCCTGCATTTATGTAAATTTACATGTGGCGACAGTGCCACAAAGACAGTAACACTAACCATTTAATAATGAGCATGACTAGTTATGATGGTGACATCTGCACTGTGGGTGGATTCAGTGGATCAAGGTAAGTTAGTTATCAGCTTTTAGAAACTTCTGTTTTATGATGTAATTGTTCGGAAATTCTTTGTTTTGTGTTTTGCGCTCTCTGGCTGCTTTTATGATCTTTGTGTATTTGTCACCCATTTTATCAACGGTATTAGTCTTTTTAAGTATATTTTGCTTCTGGTTGTTAGGTATCATAGTGCTATGATGAGAAACATATGATCATCATTAGAGATGGGAATCGAAAACCGGTTCTTCTTGAGAATTGGCTCCCAGTGTTTCAGTTCCTTGGAATCGTTTGCCAATTTTGCAAGCAATTCCCTTATTGATTTCAGTGGGCGCGATGACGTCACCACGCATGTGGCGCAGCTTACGCAAGCTACATAACATGTGTGGCGACATCATTCACCAGTGCAGCCAGCAGGAAACATGGCGCCCAAGCAGCACAAACACTCGAAAGTTTGGTTACATTTCATGAGAAAGGATGACAACAGGGCAACTTGTAATACTTGCAAAGTGGATATTTCATCAAAGGGATGAAACACTACCAATATGCAGAAACATGTGCACACACAGCATGAGATAACTCTGAATGAATGTCGTGTTTTCGATATGCTCCAGGATGAATCTCAACCCAGCACAGTTACATTTAGATGACCATGATGAGAGACAGAGTCTGACTGGCTCAGAGGTTGGCAGTTCTCGCTCCAGTTCACATCTACCTCTAGCTTCTCCTTTCATCGAGGCAGGGAAGAGTAAAATGACCCAGGCCAGGACAGACGAATGTCACCGAGCAGTGACTTGAACACAGTAGATGTCCCTGATTTTCGGTAGGTGAATGTGTTCAACTGTAGGCTAAGTAAGAGAATGTCAAAGTTGCATGTTGCATGACCTGTTTGTTCTCCTTTTTTTCCAAATGAGAATCGATAAAGAACCCAATCGTTAAGTAGAATTGAAAATGGAATTGGAATCGTAAAAATCATAGAATTCCCATCCCTAATCATCATGTCATTATTTTCAGTAGCTGCAGGGACTTTTTTTTTTATTTTACCAGGGCCGCTTTTTGTTTTTCTAACTTCTGCTCACTCCCCTTTCCTCCTGCAACTCAGAGAATGTTTCTCTCTGCCATCATGAAGGGGCTTCTAATAGCATAATGCACAACAAAGAAAGAAACAAAGAAAGAGGCTTCATACTTAAATGTTGTACTTTTGTTTTGAGGGTGTCACTTTGATTTGACAGGTGATATAGCTGTGCAGCATTTCATACGTAACTCACTGATGGCCTGAAACAAAGCATTTCTCATTTGGCAGTTTCTTCGCTCTGTCCTTGTATCTCATCGTTGCTGGAAGGAGCAAGTATGAGACTCGAGGCAGTCATCAGCACATTACCTGCTACATACATCTCAGGTGTAGCAGGTAAAAAACTACCAATAAAAGGTCCCATATTGTTCCCCTTTTCAGCTACTTATTTTCACATGTGCTCACTCTTTTTCAAAGATGGTTGATTTCACCATGACTACATGTAACTCCTGCTTTTAGTGCTGTTCTAAATGCTCTGTTCCACTCTGAAATCAAATAATCTGCTGCTGGTTCCGCCACCTTCATGAGGAATGAGGAATATTTGTGAGTTATGACCTGGGTCTTCATATCTTAACAGCTGCTATTTTACACCTCTAAGTGTATAATAACTGCAAAAGCACAATAACAAGGATTTACACTGTATGGGATCTTTAAAGAAAACATAATTTAGCTGCAGTATTACCACTGAGCAGCAGGGTGGGGACATTAGAACCCCTTTCAGACATGGGACATGGAACACTGCTGGGTTCATCAGTCCGTTCAAGTAACGGCAGCCACTTTCAGACATAGGTCACTTTCCGTTCATGTTCCTCACGGAGCGCTCTACGGCAGTGTGGGTGTCCGGAGGTGTAGGGAAGCATGCAATATTTGTCACGCAAGTCCAGTCAACACACCAGTTAGTTATCATTGATGTCTAGTTCATAACAGAATTAAAAATAACCCAGTTTATTTCTGATTTCTTAACAGTGAAACTGAAAGCTCAGGACTCAACCTGAGGATGGCTGCAATGTGACAAAATATTAAACTGCAGCTGATAAACTGTGACTCTGTGTGACAGCTCGCCTGTCTAAGGTGAAGAAAAGTTAACAGCTGCTGTTAGATCCTGATTGGCCCTTTGTCCACGTTGGGATAATTTACAGTTAAACCTAATAATAAAGTTATCAATAAAGTTACTACTGTTGCTCTCTCTCTTTGGAGACACTTGTGGATCCAGCTGCTGTCTGATGCTGTAGGTCTGTAATAAACTTTGAAGAAATAGTTTTAAACAGCTGGAAGGAACAAACTTCAGCTTCTCTAAACATCTTGTGGGGAAAAAACATTCATTATTATTATTATTATTATGGGTGAGTCTCAATATTCTTTAGGCCATTCGTGTCTGTTTTCATCACAGTAAAGTTTTATTATCATGGACATTTCATTTTGTTGCCTAATAGATTTAAAACTGAAGAGCTAATGAGTGTTAAAGGTGTGTTGTGATTTCGGCACACAAACTGTTTATGAAGCATCACTGTTATGTTTTTGGATGAAGGCTGGAGCTGAAATGTGAAAAAATCCTTCTTTAAGCACGCCACACAACTCAAAGTACCGCTGCTTGTATGTGTCTATCTGTTAATGTGACGGCTCAGTTCACACTTGTGCCATGTTCAACGTTTTACTGGAATGTTACAAGGTCTGACTTTCTAAGATTGCTGGCGTGACTTTTATGGATAAGCAACCAGGGTGAACATTCACACGTGCAGCCGACATGTTTAGTAGCCGCAGATTAGTGGACAGAGTGCATGTCTGAAAGGGGTGAATGTCACACGAACAAGAAGGAAAACGCTGGTCTCACCTGAAGAGGTCCACTTCATGGATGGTTGGGAGGACAATGGACACCAGACTGTCACTCTAAAGAACAGACACGCAAGTTGGTCAAGGTATGTTTACAGATTTTATACAAAATTGGAAACTAACTATTGGAAAAAAACACCAGTCTGTCAATGATCACCTGGGCGGACTGGACCAGCTGGGAAGTTCCTGGTTTGTCGTAACAGGTTGGGATGCGAACCTGCAGCACACAGTTCAAACACTCATCAGAAAACTATCATTTCTTTAGTGTCTATCTCCACTTAAGAAAACTAAAGCTCCTCTGTGGTCATTGATGAAACTCCCAAACACAATAAAAGTGATAAAACAGTGAAAAAATAAGATACCAGAGGAGTAGAAAGGGCAGTTGCAGAAGAGGAGACAAATTTCCTCCTCTTCTTGGCATTTATCCGTCTTTCTCACAGTAAACACAGGAGAGCGTCCTGCTGACATGTGACGCTCTGATAAAACCACTTTTATTACTACACTACATATTCAGACAAAGTGATCAATATAATGAACTAACTTATTAATGAAGTAGTTCCGTGCTATCACATGGTCTAATGTATACAGGTTCCAAATATCAGTTATTGGTCTGTGTGATTACCAATATTTCGTATTGGCCCTAAAAGACAAAACAGAATATTGGTCAATATCGACTCTTAATGCTGTAAAATCTGATAAAAACGTGATTAAACAGTACACTGCTCTACGATGTGGGTGGCTTTGTGCCATCTTTTTCTTGAATGAATCAGGGATGGAGGAGTATTAAACAGGCTCACCAAGGTACATTTTGGGTATTTCACACGGCATACAACACAATTTAACATCTTTTTTATAGTCAAAATAGACAAAGTATGAAAGTGCAACTAAAACCCTGAAGAAATTAAATGGCCAAGAATTGTGTTTTTATTTATGAATCATGCTTTGTTCAGCAGTATATTACAAAAACTCATCATTTATTTATTCACTACCTAGCTAATATTGACACTTGCCTATTATGAGACAGTGAGTATCCAGGCTATGGTGGCTAAAAAGGACGGTACATCCATCTGCGAACACAATAATCCTATTTTGTGTTCATAGGTGTATGTGGCTTCTCGGATACTTTCAGATAATCATGAATTAAATGGCTTTTGAGACTTTAAGACCTGCAGACACAGCATCCAAGTCACATGTGCATGAAATCAGACACGTATGTTGAATTTCAGACTCTGAGAGTTTGTGGTGTGACTCTAAAGAAAAATAAATACACTATATACTTTGTTCACAGAGGACATAGTGGCTGACAAACACGGGTGTAACTGTGTGTGTGTACCTTGATGACCACACCCATTATAGGCAGTGTGAGGATTCGTCCAGGGTGAGGCGTTGGCCAGCGGTCGATGTCATTACAAGCTGTCAATCAAACCCAAACAACAGACTAAATCAGAAACCACTTTATCTGCACTCAGCTGCCTGTTCATTATCTTCACCAATAACATGTCCAATAAAAAAGCCTTCCAATAAATCCTGCTTTCACAGAGCTCTAATTTATATTTAACAAGTTCGGCTTTTGTTTAAACTGCTTTAGTGAGGTTAAGAGTGAGAAAGGTGCAGTATGCATCGCTTTAGATCAACTGTAGTTACACAATAGTTTTCAGAAAACAAAAGAAAAGGACAAGAGGACGTAAGTGTGATGAAACACAGAACACACTGTACAGTTTTTAAAGGGAAAGTGGGTCCTGTAAAAGCTGTCTACATTAAATTTAGGGATAGGGAAAGGATTAGCAAACATATCAGGGAGGTTCATTCTGGAAAAAACATTTGTAAAGCCGGGCTCAAACCACACGAGTTTTAAAATCCTAATAGATTTGAAAATTGGGTTGCATCACACAAATAAGAAGAAACTTCATATAGTCTAAACATAATGGCACATCACACATTGGAGGGTATTATTAAGAATATCATGAAAGAAGAAGGACTCGAAGAGCAGTTCACCACCTCACATAATCTCATTTGGAAGCAGATGCAAACAAAATGGAGACAACAAGGTGCTGTAATGCTAATAAAACTTCACAGTGAGAAAAAACTGAATCAGAAGGCTACACAAGTCTGGATGAGGAAATGGGGAGAAATGGAGGTGATTTTTCATCAGTATTAATATCTGTATGTTAGCTAATGTTAGTCTCAAGAGCTAGAATGTTTAGCATTGCTAGACAACAGTGTCCGATGCTCCAGGTGCTCAAATGTGTTTGATATTATTATGGCATCCCTGATGTGTCTGCAAATAGTTTAGGAGATTTACAGCTGGATCTGAAAACACCTCAAATTACCAAATAATCTGGGCCAAGTCTCGGTTCAGACCGGATTTCTCCTCCCATTGTTGGAAGAATTGAAATGGAGGTAAATTGACCCACAATTTCTGTAGCATGAGTCCAGCATAAGACAGTGTTTTACCATTATGGGTTATTAAGTATACCCCGATGGGCAAAATGGCAGGCTTATTAATTTAAACACAATGAAGAGTGAAAAAAGCAAAGTTGTCTGAATGATTTCCAGATTCAATGTATGTACATGTGCAGATGGGTGTAAGTAAGTGGAACTGTAACCACATAAATGCATTGTAAGAATAAATATGTATGGGTATGAACAGAATATACATTTTTCATGATCAACTTTGGTTCAAGCTATGACCTTTGTACAGCCAGAGGTCTAATTTTGGAGCAGCTGAGTGTTGCTCAATTTTCATAAACACTGCAAGCCCTGAGTATTTGATTCAGCAGCAAAAACTCAAAGTAGTAAAGGTGTAACGTCAGACTTGTGTGGAACATGTGAAGTTCAGACTTCATTAACTACATCACTTTTTATGTTTTGGCAGGTACACAGAGACAGACAGGTAATCAGACTGACCGGCCTCCAGGCAGGGCTCCTGTTTCTCAAAGTATTCTGGAGCCATGATCTTCAACAGTGAGTGAAAGAAGGTCACATAGGGCAGCTTACTGATCAGGACCAGAGACTGGTAGAAAGACACAGCAAGAGGGAGAGTGAATTTTATATTCAGACACTTCCTATTCAGTCATCTGCTTTTTTAGTGTTGGGGTTAATCAGTCTATAAGTTGTCAGAAATCACTAAAATTGCTTTTATAGTTCCTTGTTTTGTCCAGTTAACAGATCAAAATAGAAAGATAATCAGGCTGCAATAATATAAAACTGAGAAAATAAGGAAAATGTCCCAAACTTAGAGGTGGAATGAAAAATGTCTGGTGTTTTAACTTGATAATTATAGCAAGGAAGAGCCAAACCTACAGACTGAACAAGTTTAAATTAGAGATGGCCATTTATTTAATATTATAACACTTTCTCTATTATAAACACAGTATGATGTATCAACAGTCCTGTCAGAAATACTTATTCATTCATTAACTATTTCCTCACAACTGCATTTCTGGATTGCTGTTCAGCTGGTGTAAATGAAACTCAACAATTCCTGCACAGATATAAAGAGGTGTGTTCCAGGGAGCCTTATCTCAGAAAAAATATGTGCAGTAGACAACAGTGAAAAACAAAGAATTTTTGGATCCCCATTTGAACTGTGCTATGATTTTGTAAGCTAACAAAGTCACAGTTTGTGGTAAGACAGTAAGTTACTATTTCTGTTTGCATGAAACTGCTTAGTGGACTGTATCTCTCATCTTGCACAATACATGTCACCATCTGAGTTTGACTATCCGACGTTAAGAAATATCCCCAGCATCAGTTTTAACTGTGACTAGTCAGAATTTTTATTCCATATATCAAACGTCGTTCTGACTAGTTGAAATGGCAGATATCTGTAATTCAGTTTTAACAAGTCAAATTAATAGTTGCAGGTATCTCAAACGTCATTATGGCTAGTTGTTGTACATGACACTGAGACTTGTGGTTGAAATGTACTTAAACTTTGGCCTCAGACTGGTCTGTTATGTGCAATAACAGTTGCAGTGCCACAGTGTATTTGAAAAGCTGCCTCCTCTTTCTGCTCGTCACAGCTTCTGACGTAAGTGACTTCATATCTCCAACTTCATTTTGCCAAATCAAACCTCTCATTTAAGATATCTGTAATTACATTTTGACTAGGCATCTCCACTTTTCCATATCTAAAATGTAATTCTGACTATCCATCCATCCATTATCTATACACCGCTTAATCCTCTGTAGGGTCGCGGGGGGCTGGAGTCTGTCCCAGTCGACTCGGGCAAAGGCAGGGGACACCCTGAACAGGTCACCAGCCTATCACAGGGCTACACATAGAGACAGACAACCAAGCACACTCACATTCACACCTACGGACAATTTAGAATCATCAATTAACCTCAGCATGTTTTTGGACTGTGGGAGGAAGCTGGAGTATCCGGAGAAAACCCACACTGCACAGGGAGAACATGTAAACTCCACGCAGAACGATCCCAGGTGCCCTAACCGGAACGCAAACCGGGGATCTTCTAGCTGTGAGGCGACGGTGCTAACCACCGAGACACTATGCAGCCCTAATTCTGACTAATTCAAGCTTAATTTAAGATTTTAAAAAAGACAACGGTATCTTGATGTGAAGTAAATTAAAGATATCTAATCCCAAAGCAGAATAATGACGAGTCAAAACTGTAAATCGTGTAAATAAAACAGAATTACAGTTAGTCATTCAAATGCAGATATCTGTAAATCACTGAGATCTACAGTGTTCTTGGCATATTTCACTCGTTCGTTCGTTTGGCCAGATAGCAGGAGAAAGTATTAAAAGAGGTGAAAATCACAACAGGTCTGGCCATGTTGAGAGCTACAACTATGTGAATGCAACAACATTATTGTTCTATGTTAACCTTCAGTGCCCCTAGTAGCTGGACAGAGACAGCTATGATGAGATCTTTCTAATTTCCCTTTTCCACAGTCTGGTACTTCAACAGTTTTAAGACAAACTGTGACTTTTTTTGCAAACTTATCTTTTAAATAGAAAAACAGCTTATGTGTAATTCATGGCACAAATCAAACAGCATCACAGCAATTCATT